>PVHT021183518.1:19206055-19371585 GCA_004024745.2 Catagonus wagneri | reverse complement strand
GGCATACAGCATACAGTGAAATGATTAAATAAGCACACATTATGGAACAATGGATAAATAAGCCACCTGATTGAGTACTGAGCATCTACTGACGTAAAGGTAAAACAGTATTGAGTTACAGAACCTATTATAACTCAGTTTTTTTCTAGAACATCCACTCTTCATTTTCTCACCATAGCCGAATTTACTGTCACTGTATGATTCTGAGAAAGACTGTTTTCTGAAGAGTTATAAATAAATGAATGAATTTTTCTATACACAGATAATTTAAATTTCATGTGGTTCAGTGAGTGAGAAAATATTAGTGGATTTTTTGTTAATGTAACTCTGCTCTATGTTGGTTCAACTGATAACAAAACCTGTATTTAAGTGTTTTTATGAGTGATAAACTTCCAGATTATTCACGTCTGAGACTATATCTTATCATCAGAATAGAGGGGTAACATTCTGTTCTTTTAAATAAGCTTTATATAACTTTCCCTGATGAGTAATAACAGAGGACATGAAAAAATATATTTTTTATCTTTTTATCATTGAATTAACCTTTTCTTTGTAATTTTAAGGTTTAGGTTTAGAAGCATAGAGAATGAAACCAAATCTTTTTTAAAAAGGAAAATAAATGTCATCAAAATTGTGATTTCAGACTGATGTTTATAATCTTTGATATTTTCATAACAAGCTAAGGAAAAAATATTCTGCTACTGGCAAAAGTTTTTGCTTTGGGTACTGTTTGATTTCTATGTAGTTTTAAACCTCAGAAAGTAAGACTATTGGCTGAATTAACTGAATAACTGCTGGCAAGTGATGTTCATGTTTCTATGAATGAAACAAAAAGAACGTCCTGAACTTGAAAAAAATAATCCAATAGATTTCTGTTTTAACTGTCCAGATATTTTAAGCAAGTTCTATTGGAGCTATTATTTAAAATCTATACTTAACTGTGTAGAGATTTTAAGTATAACTAGAGATAATCTCCAATGATTATAATAAGTGAGCAGCTTAAATTTATAGTTCCAATGTGCATGCTGGTTTTTTACTGCAATCTTAGCACAGAGTTCATCTGCCTATGTTTTAGTGGAAGCTTTCTGATATATTTTGTCTTTCGCTTTTCCCATATACGTATTTCTTTATAATTTCTTGGCTTGTCCGGCAATGAGTTCTCCTACCATGGATTACAAACGAATAAAAAAAGTTAAATAGAGTTTATATGAAGAGTAATAAAGAGCTACAATATATCATGTTGTCCGTTAACAATCAATTATAAAATGACATCCAGAGGAACAGAATACAGAGAATCAATAGAAAGTCATTATATCAGTATTTGAAAACTGGTTGGAATGTCATATAGGGTTTGCCATTTACTATACAGAAGGGAATTTTGAATGATTAAGGACTCAGCTATCAATCACTTTCTTTATTCAAAAGGGATTTCAACAAATAGCATCATGCTGAGGTGTGATAGGAAAGGACAGTACTTTTTTGGAAGTCCAAAGCATACTGTTTACCATTTCATGTGGATATGGAAAATTTTAGTTTGGAATAGTTATAGAAGTGAGACAATATATGAAGCATGATAAACTGCAAAAAGGCTGTTTGTTCTCCTTCTCCTCCATTTTTCCAGCATCTTTTTCTTCCTCCCTTGCAGTTTCTATGGGAAATGCCATGATGTTATATAATCAGATTACTTTACCCAAAGTTAATGTACCCAATGGAAGGTATCTGACCTAACCTTTCTCTTGGAATAATACATACTATTATATATAATAATATATATATATATATATATATATATTTTTTTTTTTTTTTTCTCACGGGTTTGTAGACTCAGAATTTTTTTTTTTTTTTGGCTTTTTAGGGTTGCACTTACAGCATATGGAAGTTCCCAGGCTAGGGGTCGAATCCGAGCTACAGCTGCTGGCCTATGACACAGCCACAGCAACAGGGGATCTGAGCTGTGTCTGCAACTTATACCACAGCTCACGGGCAATGCCAGATCCTTAACCTACTGAGCAAGGTCAAGAATTGAACCTGCATCCTCCTGGTTGGGTTCGTTACTGCTGAACCATGGCAGGAACTCTGTAGACTCAGAATTTTTTAAAAAGCCAAGGCAATATCTGATGATGGAAAGATGTAAGATTGTAAATCCATATCCATTATAGGCCATGTAGAAAAACAGCCTTGTGTTGTGAGCAAAAGGAATAATGCAAATATGTGTGGTAGAAAAGGTTTTATTCCTTGGGACCAGTTCTCTTGGCCAAGGGAGCATATAAACTTCTGCTTCCAGAGAATACAGACCACACCCATCCAAAATTACCAGTGAAAGAAAGTCTAATGAATTGTCTCCCCTTGCATTAAATCAGTAAGAGTACATCTAAATGTACTTTTAGTTTAATAAAAATAAAAACTCTATTGCTTGATTTTTTCTCCATCAAAAAACCTGTGAACAAATTCAGGATGATTTAATAACAAGAATAAATGTAGAAAGTCTCCGGTGATCCTTCATTTTTCTTTAAGAGATATTGCTATAATTGAAATTAGAGTCAACAGGGAGGTAGTGCTGATATGGGGTTAAAAGCATCAAGTTATGGTCCTACAGTGTTTTGCTGGCTGAAAGTGCTATAAAGTAAAAGAAACACAGGACAACTTAGTTGTACTTTATACAATATGTAGATAAAGAAAATCCATACAAGGAAACATTACAATTGCCTGGCTTTTCCTAATTTAGTACTCACAAGCATGCAGAGGTTACACTGATAACCAGAAAAGGAATAGGAAGGGGCCCAATGCTTGACAGTAGTTTCATAATAAATTCTATTAAATCTAGTTTGTATTTCACTTAAATTAGTGTGATAATATTATAAGGAATGAACAACACGGTTTTTCATATATGGAAATCTGGGGAAAAATTATTGATAGGAAGAAAAACATCTTAGATGGTTTCACCACCAAATAAGGGATTGAGTCTAGCATGTCCTTCTAAAACCCCACTGTATTTGAGAAAGTAAGAAAAAAAATAGATATTTCCAACTTTAAATTTTTCTCCCTTAATTTCAGTTTTCATAATTAATAGAGATTAAAAACCGTTCCAAATCTAACTACTTAACTTTAAAAATGTTTACCTAAAACTCTATCATAGTTATCTAGTCAATGAAAAAAATTAGTTTTAATGGATATCAAAATAAATGACTCAAATTTGCATGTGAAGAAAATAATAGTAAAAGATATGAATTCTTGGTAGGCTTAACATTTAAAGTAATAACAATACCCTAAGTACAAAAAAAGAAAAAAAAACTTGTTATGCAGTTGAGTATTTTTAATACAGAGCTGTCATTGATTGAGGAAAGGTTGCCACATGTCAAGTGCTTTCTCTATTTCATTATTTAATACCTACAAGCTTAGAAATACTATTACTCCCAGTTTGCAGAATAGGGAGGAAAATATGAAGTTAAAAAATATTTGCTTTATAAAGCACTTTTCAATAAGGATTTTGCGAATACTTGTTTTATATACACTATGTGGTGGGTGTTATTGATTAAAAGACAACTAATAAGGAGTATGGCCCCCAAGTCACACAGCATGTATCACTGGGGCAGGAATTGAATGGGGTTGACCATGACCCAACATCCTTGGTCCATGTACAATGTTACACCATCCTCCCACTCCCTGCCCCCTCTACCAAAAAGATTAAAACACAAAGTGCCACATGACATAATTTAAATCAGACCTAATTCTAAAGGGAGTTTTTCCATTTTGCTATACCAGAATGTGAGATTCTTTGGATTTAAGAGAACAAAAGGTCAGCAGTAAGGTCAGAAGTTTGAAAATCTTCTCTCTGATTAGACAAGCAGTGTGCAAAGGGACCCCTGATAGATGTGAACAAATAGAAGGCATTAGATCATTTGTTCTCAGAGCACAATTTCCAAAATATCTTTCTCTTAAGTTCTTAACCTGGTGTTTGCAATTCAAAATGCATCATGATTTTGTAGACCTTTTCCAGTTACAGATCTCATTTTTAGTCTGTGAATCACGAAATTTCCCTTTTTATTTCCTGAACAATTCTCCTCCATCTCCAAACTCCCTGTAAGGCTCTATGTCATTCTAAAAGGCTATAATCTTTGTGAAGTAAATTTTCTTTGTGATCTCTTGTTAATTTTCTTTCCTTAGCTCAAATTCCACTTATTAAAAGTGTTCCAACAGTGGAAAAGCTATTCTGAAAGATCCTGAGAGAGGACAATTTTCATATAGATAAAATGGCTAAAGGAAAGAAAAATGCAAGTCTAGTTCAGCTGCTTTTGATTAGATTAGCATGTTCTACTTAGTTATAATCTATTTAACAGCCTGCAGAGCTGATATAAACCCAAACACCATAAAATGAAACTAAAATATGTACAATTCTGCCACTTAGGCTGAGCTCTGTATCTATAAATGTCTTCAATGTGGGTTATACCATGAGTGCCAAAGCAAAGTAAAATATTTTAAATGTACTAGCTTTCATTTATTAAAAGCTCAGTGTGTATCAATGTCCTATTTAGTAGATTAATTAATTTAATCTTTGAAAAACCCTAGGCTATAGGTACCATTACTATCCCTATTTCATAAGTGAGGAAAATGAGATCAAAGGGAAGAAGATAACTTGCCAAATTTTCATAGTTTGAAAGTGATACAATTAAGAGTTTAGTCTATAGAAGTATTCATCATGTGATCATAATGTTTCAAAAAATGATAATGTGGTGAGTTCTGTGACCCAGTATAAGTTATAAAAGATAAATTCTATTGAGATCATGTCTAAATGCCAATCTGGTCAGAATATTTTGGCTGAAATATTTGCCAACCTTTGAAAAATTAGCACACCAAGCTATCTGGTTTGTCAGTTTAAAAAATGAACTAATTTTAATTAACCTACTATTTCAGCCACTTATTTCTTAATTTATTTAGGCTACAAATATGATTTATTCTTCAAGTTTAGTATTTTAGAATACATTGCCCTGCATCATTAAAGTTAATACTATTTAATCTATCTATTACATTTTATGACTTTTAATCGATGGTCCATTATTTTTTAAAATTTTATTTCATCAAAAATAAAGTCTTCCCTTTTTGAGCATATAAAATCAGCCAAGCACCTGTGCTCTCTGCATGCAAGTGCTTTTGATTCATGACCTTAGTTAGCTAAATGGATCTGGATAACTTAATAAATTCCATTTTTAAAAATTTAATCGTGCTTTTAGATAATATTTTGAAATGTAGAAATTTCTAATAAATTTCAGATTTAGAAAATGTTGTGAAAGCTCGTTTCAAAATGCTGCCCTTATGAAGAATGATAAGATTCTTACCCCTGGCTTTTCTTTTCTAGACTCTAGCTTTTAAAATAATGTGAACGTTTACACCAGTAATTGCCTTAGTCCAAAGGTGTATTATTGGCATGATATATTTTTCAGGGGAGCTATTAATTCATATTTGGTTCAAAAAATAGTAAGGGAGTTATTAATGACCATTCCAATCTATTAATTTTCAAATAATTGCACTGTGATTTGGGACAGTTCTGTGTGCTTATATTAAAAAGTTCCCATTCTTTTTTCCTTGTCTAAACCCATAAGCCATGCGCACACACATGTACTTACATACAAGAAACACATGTGCACAAATACACAGACATTTTATATATATATATATATTCAGCGACATATATATTCAGTGATAGCTCTTTCCTGCATGTGTGTATAAGCATATATGCATATACATAAGCAGTTAAACTAAATTTAATAGACTCATAATTATACATTAAATGGTGTTCAATGGGTTAAAAAACCTTGCATTTTAACTATCACAAACCATACGCAATCATATATTTGCTTAAGCAGATCATGTTCTATGGCTTCATCTCTTCCATTTCTCCTGCTCTGCAGAACTCTTAGTACTAGTCTGACACTGGCACTACCTCTTAAGTCACTGGTTGCAAAGTCACATTTCAACTCTACAAGCACATAGAATGACAGAAAAAGTACAGCATGTAAAACTGCAATGATTGTAATTTTATAATTTTAGCTTCCCTGAACCTTTCTCTGGGAACCATAATTAATGCAATACATCCATTAGCTTCTCTCGGGGGTAAAAAGAAGGACCTAATTGAAACCTTGTAAGGTAGTTTCACAAGTGAAATGGAAAGGATATTGGATTTTATCCTCCCAGCCCCACCTTAATACTGTCACAGATTATTAATGTTTCACAAAAAATGTTGTAGACCTTCTTGCTAATATCCCTACAACTGATGAATTTAGGTTAATAATGACAATTGAATCTTTAATTAATAGTGTTTAGTAGAATTTCATTTCTGGAATACAAAGCTGAAAATCAGAATCTGAAAATGATTCTACAATGAGTAACACTCATTTTATAATTCTCAAGAACTTCCAGACCAGCATATATTAAAGACAAAGAAACTATTTTATATTCTAATAAGCAACAAAGAAGGTCAAAGAAGAAGTCATCTAGATGTTAGTAAACCAAAAGACTATGAAATAATTTGCATGAAGAGAAAGGCTAGGTCTGTCCCATACCCTGAAACCTGATTATTCAGTGTATAATGGTTGGAATATAGCAGATGTTCAATAAATACTTTTTAAGTAAATTCATCCTAGAGTGACTGCATGTAGTTCCTTTGATGATGGCACCTACTGGGTATAAGAGGTTTAAATCAGTGTAAACAAATCAATAACAAGTAAAGACACTTATTAGAATATATATATATATATTTATATATATATATTTAGCGACATATATATATGTATATATATATTTAGCGACATATATATATATATTTAGCGACATATATATATTTAGCGATATATATATATATTTATATATATATATATATATTTAGCGACATATATATTCAGTGATAGCTCTTTCCTGCATGTGTGTATAAGCATATATGCATATACATAAGCAGTTAAACTAAATTTAATACTCATAATTATACATTAAATGGTGTTCAATGGGTTAAAAAATCTTGCATTTTAACTATCACAAACCATACGCAATCATATATTTGCTTAAGCAGATCATGTTCTATGACTTCATCTCTTCCATTTCTCCTGCTCTGCAGAACTCTTAGTACTAGTCTGACACTAGCACTACCTCTTAAGTCACTGGTTGCAAAGTCACATTTCAACTCTGCAAGCACATAGAATGACAGAAAAAGTAGAGCATGTAAAACTATGGGTTATTTTAAAGTGTATTACTAAATTTCCAAATATATGGAAATTTTCTAGTCATCATTTGTTATTGAGTTCTAGCTTAATTTCATTGTGGTCAGAATATCTACTCTGTCTGATTTTAAAGTTTTGAAGATTAATTAGATTAAACCAGCACATAATCAACTTTGATAAATATTCCATGTGTACTTAAAAATAATGTTTATCATACAATTGTATTGAGCAGTGTTTTATATATTTCTGTAGATATATATATAGATATATATATATGCGAAGATATATCTATATCTATATAGATATATATAGATATATAGATAGATATATATAGATATAGATATATATAGATATAGATATATCTATATCTATATCTTTTAGTGTTTTGTTTATTCCTAGTTCGATCAATTACTGAGAGAGGCAAATTAACTAACACAATTATTGTGAATTTTTTATGTGATTCTATATTTTTAAATTTTTATTTCATTTTATATTATGGCTACACAAATTTAAAATTATAACCCTATACGAATTTAACATTTTATTATTATATCTCTCTTAATTAATGATAATGTCTTTTAAATAAAATATACTTAACCTGATATAAATATATTAAATTAGCAAAACCAATTGTCTTTTGGTTAGCAGTATATATCAACTTTTGTGTTGTATAATTTTTCTATATCCTTATATTTTAACTGCCTCTTATATGCATTAAAGAGTTGAATTTTATTTAAACCTCTTCTTATCTTTAATTGACTAGTCCATTTACCTTTAGTGAAACTACCATAGTATTAGGTTTAAATCTAATATTATATAATTTGCTGTTTTGCCTGAGCAATATCTCTTTTTATCTCCTTTCTTGCCTTCATTTATGTTGATAAAATTTTTATATTCCGGAGTTCTCTTCATGGCTCAGTGGTCAATGAATCTGACTAAGAACAATGAGGTTGTGGGTTCGATCCCTGGCCTTGCTCAGTGGGTTAAGGATCCGGCGTTGCTGTGAGCTGTGGGGTAGGTTGCAGACGCGGCTCGGATCCAGCGTTGCTGTGGCTGTGGCGAAGGCCAGCAGCTACAGCTCCTGTTAGACCGCCAGCCTGGGAACCTCCATATGCCAAGGGAGCAGCTCTAGATAAAGGCAAAAATACAAAATAAACAAATAAACGAATAAACAAATAAATAAACAAATAAATAAATTTTATATTCCATTTTTCCTTTCTTTGCTTTATAGTTATTTGTTTTTACTGTTATTCCATGGTTATCTTAGAAATTATATTATAAATTTTGGCTTATCAAGTTCTAATAAAAATACATATTTGGTGATCATGATGTGATTTATTAGAGCATTTAACAACCTAATTTATTATTTTATTACTTATATTAGGCATTTTATTATGCTCTAGTTATATTTTTGACAATTGGTTGGGAGTTTCGTATTGATGTGCAACATAGCTATCGTTTTAGCATAAAATCTTTGAGTATTGGAAATGATAGAGCATAAGATATCTGTATTTGAGAATAATTTAACAATACATAAGTAGTCATGAAAGCCAGGGTTAGATTTACTTTTTGTTTGTCTCTCATCAGGGGATTGTGAGCTGTGTTTAATAACTGTCAAATATCTAAAACGTGAACTTACTTTTCATTTTTCATACAAAAGCTCAGAATCCTGCCACTAGTTTCAAGATAAATAAGAAGATATTAAGTGATTATAAGTGTAATTTTGGGGATTATAGAAAATACTATCATGTGGCCATAAGGAATAATTTTTAGAAGTGTTCTTAGTTAAAAAAAAAAAAACTTTGGTAAGAATTTGGTTATTAAATCATAGTTTTTAATTAGGCAAATAGGAAACTTCCAGAAAAATCACCATATACTCTGGTTTACAGTTTAGCGTGTATTTTTAATTGTCCTGAAAAGATTATTTAAATAACATATTAATGGAGAGAGGCAACAGTATTGTATAGTAGATGCTGCTGTTGTCCAGTTGGTGTCCTCTCTACCTCATGACTTTGGTGCCTTTCTGTAGAATTCCAGTGTCTGGCATATTAATCACTTTACTTAAAGGTAAGATTCTGACTCCTGAAGCTTTAATTGCATTTATGCTCTGCAGAAGTGGTGTCACAGGAAAATAATGGATGGCCAAAACATGCTTCTACCAATAATAGATCTGACTTGGAGTATAAATATCCCAGCTTCTTCACCCATCAGGGGCAATGACTTTGATATTACCCCAGATAGTTTAAGCTCCCATTGCTCAGAAAGATGATTTGTTTAATAAAGTATCTTTTATTGTCTCATCCTCCTCCCTGTCTCAAGGTCCACTTTGTTATTTTATTTCCTGAAATAGCTCACAAACTATTGACTCTTGAATGATTTTCTACAATTCACCTTCTAGAGGAACCCAAATTAAGACAATTGGCGTTAAAAGTGGTTTTAGAAAGCCACTTCTTAGGATAAAATTCTGAAAGTGGATCACTCACTAGCCTTAGGCCTCTAGGACCCTGTTACTGGTAGTAAGTAGGGCAATGATAACACCCAAAATGCCACTATATTGTAATAAAAACATTATTACCTGTGGTGAATTAGGTTAAAAATGGAATATAATGCAATGGCTTTGCAATATCTCTAGAAATATGGGGCCAATAATTGTTAAAGGAACTCTGGAGTTTTTGGTCATTAAGTAATTAAAAAAAAAAAAAAACAACTATAGGCCAAGCCAACCCATGACATTATCATGCAAAATATGACTAGGCAAGCCACAAGGCTATAGCAACATTAAAGAGACTCTCATCTGAAACCAGAGCGCACACTGCGATGAAAATTCGACTTAAGACCTGAGTGTGAGAAAAATGAAGTTATAAAAAAAGGGTAAATCCACATGCTGGTAAGTCTTCTATACTCAAGTCAGAGCCCTGATAAGGAAAGCGTGGGTTTTTAAGACCTTGGATGAGATATCTGGGTATAATGTTTGAGAACCTGAGCCCTAAGATTTCCCAGAACCCTCTAGGCTAGTAGAAGCATCAACCTTCTTATCAGATAATCACTGTATTCTTTTCCTGGACACCATGCAAAGATTTCATTGAAGCAAATGTCTTACACAATCATGGCTTTGTTTGTTTGTTTGTTTGTTTGTATGTTTGTCTCCTCCTCCAGAGTTGCCCCTAACTTCTTTCATTGCTTTTATACCAGGAACTATGATTGAGTCAGCCTGGCCCAACTGGGGAAGCACCATCCCTGTCAAATCAGTTATCTATGGCTGCATGACAAAGTTTTACAACCTTAGCGTCTTTAAACAACAAATATAATTTCTGTGAGTCGGTCTAACATCGCTGGATCATCTACTTTAGTTCTTTACACAGCAGCTATCAAAATTGTTAGCCAGGGCTTCAGTCTCATCTGAGGTTTAACTGGGGAAGAAATTTCTTCCAAGCTCACGTTCTTTTGGAAATCATTCACATCCTGTAGGCAGTTGAAACCTGGGTTCCTAAAGATATTGCCTAACTTATAAAATAATAACACACAAAATACAAAAATTTTAGAAACACATAATCAAAATGTTAGCTACCCAAGGCAAAATCACAACCATACACCAGTTTCTAAGGAAACTGTTCAAGAAAAGGCTATTTCCTCTTGAGGACTACTCCATGAAACAAAGCAAGTATAAGCAATTCCAAATCCCATAATCTTTCATCAAACGATCTAGAGAATTTAAAAGGGCCTGTTTCTATACATTGAAACCTGTTAGATACAGAGTCTGTGTTAACAATATCCTGCGGAACCAAAATGTCATAATAGACTCCCCCCCCCAGAATGCAAGCACAAATGCTGGCCTTCAGTCATATCATTTTGGATTCAGTGATTCCACAGAGCCCTCACTCTGGCCCCAAGGATATTTATCAGTCCATGAATGCACAACGAAGATATATATACATGTTGAATAGGCAAAGCTCTTTTTTTCAAAAACTGACCTGTGGAGAAGTGCAATAATGATCGGAAAGTTCAAGAAAAAGCACCTGAAATTTTCTCCTTCTAGGCAAGTTAGTAAGTTTAAATATCACATCCCAAGTAGAAGGGCAAAATGACAAAGACTAAAAGGATACAAAAGTGGTGTTATTTATTTTAACTTTATTTAATTGATCAGTCTGTACCCACTCAAAAAAAAAAAAAAAAAGGCATGGCAAATAATAGCAAGTAACATCCACTTAACCAGGTGTTATTTCCAATTGCAGCTGTCTTGCCAGATGTGTATCTGTACTTGAACAGATCCATACAGTCTTGAGCATTTGATATACTGTTATTGATCTGGCAAATGCGCCACCACCCCAATACTAACCAAGAAAGAGGATAGAAGCAGTTTATATTCACCTGGAATATATAGTACTATACACTTAATGTCTTATCCCAAAATAGCATTAGCCCTACTGATTTAAGCCAAATATAGTCAGAAAAAACTTGCACAATTTGACTACTATATAAAATGCCCAACTGGATCTTTACGTCATTGTATTAACTGGGTCTAATGAGTAGGAAATACCAAGTATTCTGTATGCCATATGCTCTAGAGAGTGGGAGAATAGCCTGTATTGTATAGCCTAGATTTATGGACCTTACAAATAAGGGAAATTTTTAGATATCTAGTAACTGATGCATATCAAGACATTTCAACCAAGTTAAAGGGCAACTTATTGTACTTTGAACCTTTTATGGTTATCAAATAGTCACTTCACTTGGTAGGCCCATGTAAATTTTGAGGACAGCACATAAAAACTTGGTAACACCAGTCTCATCCGTTTATTGGGTGACTCAGAAATCTGTCAGTTTTGAGTGGGTCCAGAGAAGGACACGATTCTGCATTACTTCCATGCTGTTGCCAAGCATCCTTGAAATTCTGTCTATATGGCCAGGCAGAGTGAACAGTACCGAACGTATCTGTCTTAGAAAAGGATGTCATATGGAATCTCTAGCATAGAGGATGTTTGAAGCAGAGAACTATCAACCATTAAAAAAAGCAACTTCTGGCATTTGCTGCACTCTAGAGACTGCAACCCTAGTATCTACTAAGGGCCAGGACTAAAACTGGTGCTATTCATCAGGAGCTAAGAATTATCAACCTATCTAACAAGTAATAAAGTTGTACAGAAAATAGAATTCCATCATTAAATGAAAAGTACACATTCATGATTAGGCCTGATGCAGAGAGGAGACCACAAGTAATTTATGAAAAAAACTGCACCAGACTTCAAGACACCAGACACCTAATTTCCCCACCAAGACAAATTTTTGTTCCAACATCTCTACTTCAGCTCACATTAATAACCTGGTATGGATTTCCCTATTCCCATGTGTGAACACAAGTATGGTCCAAATTCATGGAAAGATAAATTGCTGCAACCCTATGTATTTATTTATTATTTATTTATTATGCTAGTCAAAAAAGAGATTATCACAGGAATGGCCTCCAAAGATAGTATTGAAAGGAAATCTTTCTAACAGGCAGAGCAGATACCCCAGGTCATGAATTTGATGTAAAAGAAGATGCCTGAACTAAGGAGATTAATAAATTCCTGGGCAGAGGTAATGACCTAGTTTCTTGGTCAAGAACCTGGGAAGAACATGATTGAAAGACAGAGGTCTGAGGAAAAGCATGTAGCTTGTTCTTTGAGAAAGTGAACATAAATGGGGATCTTTGTGTCTCATGACACTGCCTACCAAGAACATTCATCACAGAGAAAGTATACAGACAACTAGGCAGACAGAAAGACACATACAGTGGTGGTTAGTTATCCTCAGACTCATTCAGCCAGTGCTTGCAAAACATTCCCATGAATGGAGTTCCCAGAGAGAGAGAGAGGGAGACCATGACACTGACTATCACCATAGGCTCCTTCCCCACCAAGACAAACCTAGCTACTGCTGCTTTGTGTATCTGTGTGTCAGCAGCTTAGGCTGATGCTAACTCCTTAATATCACACTGGTTATCAATTTATTATTTCTAAGTGCCCTCTTCACCCTTCTTGAGATTTGAATTTTGCCAGCTGATACAATGTTTGCATTTGTCAATAGGAGGTGCTGGAATTATTTCACTACCATAGCAAGAGAAGGGCTTCTCTCCTTGGTACTGGGTATACTTTCACTTTCCTATGATGTGGTTGCCAGGAAGTTAGTGTGCCAGAGGCCTGGTAATAAACATTCTCCAGTAGTTTCTTGGCCACCCTATTCATGGTTGAGTGCTATCTTTCAAGGTATGAAATATAGTTTAACCAGTGGACATTATATGATGTTATAGCACTGGGAGAATGAATAAATCTAAGAAACAGGCAATAAAACAGTAGTCTTTCTCATAATGCTTCCATGTGCTCACATAGGAAATTTTACTTCCTGTGCCTGTAACTCTAAGCTGTGCTGGCCCAGCACTCTTGTAACAAATAATTCAGTAAATGTTCCATAAAACTTAAATGCAGGATTAAGATCTGATCTTTTTGGACTACCAAACTGAACTGAACAAACAAGAAAGCAAAACAAATAAGCAAAACGTTGCTATGCTAGCAGTAATAACAGAATCTGATTATCATGAAGAGATTGCTGCCACGTGATAGAGGTAAGGAGCGTTATATCTTAAACTCAAGCAAGTCCCTTGGTGCTTCCATGCTGAGAGATATTCATTAATGAGTAATTATAGCAGGTATGGCCTTACAAAGGCATGTTATTCAGAGCCACAGATCCCTGAGGGATGAAGGTCTGTATTACATATTGGGCAAGCAACAGACCAGTAAAAAGGCTGGATGAGAGTAAAGGGAATAGAGAATAACAGCTGGCGGGTATGTGTGGAGAGGGAGGGTGCCATCTTATTTATCCTATCATATTTCTAAAATATAACTTGTGACTGGCTACCACATGAAAAAGCAGTGATAACAGCAAAGTACTGAATGAATTTAACATGGGACATGGGAGGATCTGAGCAGAGAATAGATTGTTGCAGATGCTCCAGGTGGCCCACCCATATCCCTTTAGGCCTTATCATTTTAGTGCTTATTCTTGATTTCTAACCACTATGATTTGTATCTCACAGTTTACCTAGAACCCTTTCTGCACATACACATAGTAGGACGGAAGTGACAGTAAAATAACACTTTTGAGATTAGAACTCAGTCAATGGCTCTGAGATTTAATTTTAAAATACTTCAGATCCCATGGTCCTAAAAGGAAACACCTCTGAACCATATGATATACAATGTTCCCCCAGACTTCAAGCTGTCTACAATAGCAATTTTCTTGGTTGAATCCATGTTTCAAAGTCTGCCCATGGGAAAATTTAAAGTAAAACAGACTGAGATCAAATTGACTGGGGTTAAATTTAATTTGGAGGCATCTCTTTGTAATATCTTTCCCCATCTTCTCTTCATTCTTATTTTCTCTCTCCTTCATTTTGCAAACCAAATTTATATTAGAATATAATTCATTTCACAGCATCATAGTGATAATTTCTTTATAACATTAGCTGGAGAGGTTTTAACTTATCACTTAGCCTCTAATAACCTCAGTGTCCTCACCTTTAAAATTGTTTAGTAATATTGATTTTACAGAATATTTATCAGTCATAAATATATAAAGTACCTACTTCTATATCTGGCATATAATGGACTCTCCCTTTAAATAATCTGCATATTTAATGATATGCCTCCTCCTTTAATAAATAGCAGTCTGAAAAGGTATTTTATACTTATGCATGAATGATATATACAGTTAACATTAACTGTAGTTTTACATGATAATTTACACTGTATGTGCAAAAAATTAGCTGGTGTATTAGAGTATATTCACTTAAATGCATTAAAGGTTCATGGTAGTGTTATTTATATCACCACACTGAAACCACCCAAAGTTTTATAAAGAATAGAATGGATAAATAATTCTTAGAGCAGTTATCTGATAGATTATCATGCAGCAATAAAAGCTAACAATGTACAACTACTGGAGTTCCCATCATGTCTCAGTGGTTAGTGAACCTAGCTAGTGTCCATGAGGATGTGGGCTTGATCCCTGGCCTCACTTGGTGGGTTAAGGATCTGGCGTTGCCATAAGTGGTGGTGTAGGTCACAGACGCAGCTTGGATCCCACATTGCTGTGGCTTTGGCGTAGGCTGGCAGCTACAGCTCCAATTGGACCCAAAGCCTGGGGACCTCCATATGATGTGGGTACAGCCCTAAAAAGACAAAAATAACAAAAAAATGTACAACTGTTAACAACATGAATTATTCCCACAAATATAAACCTGAGTGAAAGAAGCTAGTCACAAATGAAAATTACCTACTCTATTTTTTGTTCTATTAACATAAAATGCAAAAGTAGGCAAACCAATCTACTCTGCAGTCAGGATGTACTTAGACTGGGAGACAGGCAGAGATAAGAAGAGGACATAAGGAGTGCTTTAGGTGTGTAGACAGTATTATGTTTTCAGTTTGGGTAGTGCCTAATACAGAGGTTTCATTTTGTGAAAATTTAATGAGTTTTACAACTATAATATGTGTGTGTGTGTGTGTGTGTGTGTGTTCATGTCAACAAAAAGTTAAGAAATCTAGATATTAAGATAAAATCATAATATTGTTCTAGAAGTTATCTGGCACCACCAGGTTTTACAAACAGGAGAGTTCGTTATTCAGATACATCAAAACATTTCCTTTAACATTCATCATGATTTCAGCTGAAATACAATTACGGCCAGGTAACTGACTCCTATTATATCATCATTCCTTTGGTAGTTCTGTGGTATTTGAAAGTCTAACATCCATACAATATACATCAGAATACTTGTTAAACTCAGTTAAAATTCATGACAGGCTTCACAGACTCTGATTCAAATCATTAAATGTATCCTTCAAATTAATTTTCCTGATTTTACTTTGAAATGCTTTAAAATTGGCTTTCAACTTTTTAATTTCATTACATAAGTCATAACAGATGGACAATATTTCTTGGTACTTACATTCTCATTATATTCTCTTATCTCCTCCTTTCTTCTTTTCACTTTTGTCTAATAGTTCAAGAAAAAACATTTCTTATCATTATACTTTTTAACGTCAGGTGACAAACTTTATTTTATTTAATATTCTGATTTGTTAGAGATTTGAATGAAGGCAATGATAGGGTAGAGGTTCCATTAGCAGACAAGGAAAAACGACTCCGTGTTGGTATAATTCATGTAGATATCATGAAATCTGGTTTACCAAAGTTTATCTTTACCAAAAATGTAAAATACATTTATGTTTATAAAGTATATTTTGATTAACTGATCCACTTATTTAACATGTAGAGAAAATACTTCATTACAAGCAAATATTGGATCTTGAACTCAAAGATTTTATTATCTCGTGGGACTGATACACAACAATTATGTTATGTTTCAACTGTCTTACTACAGGTCTAACCAGAAGTTTGAAGAGTGTCTAGGCAAGCATTATTGAAACTTTGTGTGTTAGTATGTTATTTTTTAAATCATATTTTATTTAGATTAGCCAAATTAGTGATTAAAGTTTATTTCCTACTCTTTCATTAACTCATTCACCTATTCTTTCATTCACCTCTTAGACCAAGGTTTTCTCTTCCATACAAGGTCAGCTCCTAAAGCATTTTGCTTCCATTGCATAAAGCCACAGGTAAATGTATGCTGCTTTCTTCACCTGATAAAGCTGCCAACACAAAATCTAAATTTTATTTTCTTCATTAGTTTAACAAAGATGACCTCTTTGTGGTTTCAAATGACATGTCAGGTACTGGACAAAGATCATGAGGAAACAAGTAAACACTTTCCAAACAAGTGATAGGAGCTAAATGCGACCTATGTAAAGAGGCTCTTGAAAGGATGAATAAATGCTGGGTGGCAGGGCAGAAGTAATGGTAGTAGAGGGAAAGAGGTCCGGGAAATTTTCACTGAAGTGATAAACTTGTTGGAAAAGGACTGCCTTTCAACATAGTAGTGACCTCTCTGTGTAAAACAGAAATGTGTAGTGTGAGCTTTATATGCCACGTGGCCCTTTAAGTCCAAAAAGATGGACTATGCTTTGCATCAGAGGCTGCCTGAAGTCCTTTACAACCCATTAAGTCAGTTTGTCACCCTGGAAACCTAGCCACCATGTTGGAGGAAGCACAGACCACATGGAAAGGCCAGCAATAGATATTCTGGTCAACAGTTTCAAGCAAGATCTCAGTTAACAGCCAGTATCACTACCGGATATCTGTGAGCAATCAAATCTTCAAGATAATTTCAGAACCTAGACTTCTAGTTGCCCCAGAAACTAGACATCTAAGTAGAACAAGGATGAGCTATATCCACTGAGCCCTGGAGCCCTGCCCAAACTACAGATGAATAAGTATAAAATATATTTAGTTGTATTAACCCACTAAGCTTTCAGGTGCTTTTTGTATCTAGAAAGATCGATACAACTCTGTGAAGCAAAACAACCCTGAAATAAAACTATGAAATATCTCTTGAAAGATGGAGTAATCCTACAGATTACTAAAGCAGTATAAGGTAAGCACAAGAGTCTCTACAGTATACAGAAGAAAATGTTTTTTAAAAATGTATTACCATATATTATGTCATAATGGCCATGAAGGTTATTAAGTTGAGATAGGACGTGTACCAATTTTGGAGCCAGAAAATAGTTTATGGGAAAAGTAGCATTTGAGTTGTGCTTTGTATGTTACTTCCAGGAAAGTTATGTGTTTTTATTCTTATACAGAATTTGTACTTTTGAGGATAATTTATTTGGGACTATAGCATAAACCTCACAAATGTAGCTTTTAAAAAATGTTCCCATTCTTAGTCAATATTTTGTCTAAAGAACTATGAGGTGAGAGTTCCTCCACATAGGTTTTATAGTAAAATCTGTAGAGTATGCAAAGGGATAAATGAGATGTATTTGCTTCAAATCTTTCATCAAGTCCTAGGAGACACTTGGGGCACCTGGAAGTACATATGGCAGTGAACTAAAGCTTTGTTGGAACAATTAGCTAGCCAACTGTATGCTTATTACAAATATATCAAAATAAGTTAAATAACACTGGAGGTGTAACTTAAGGACTTAACCCACATATTCAAAATATCTTAAATCAGAGCTATTCGTGAGCTGAGGAGTTGAAGGGTACCTCTCAAAATTGCTAAGAATTAGAAATATAAAGCCTATTCTTCTCTTTTAATCCTCCAGTGAAGTGCTTCTTGTCTACTAGGGAACATCCAGGTGTGAATGCCTCTAGGAGAACCACCTTTTGACTACCAAACCAGAGTCATTATCTGGCATAGCCTCACATTACTAAGATATTTTAATTCAAATCTAGAATTTTTCCAAGTAGTGAAGTGGCCTCAAGGCTAAATCAGAAAACATACTGTAGGAGTTTCAGAATTTAAGTATTTCTTAAAAAATCACAAAACTCAAATCTGAGATCTCTAAAGACTGTGAAATATATTTGTAGGGCATATTTATCCTAAAGAATTTTTTATAAGATTGAAATTCAGCAGATAATTGTTCACCTTAAATACTGAATAAAAACAAAAATGAAATAGCTAATGAATAATCTTAAATATTCTAATATTTAGGTGTAACTAACCTACATGACTGTTAGGTTTCTTGTTTAGTGAATTTGCCCCCTGCCTCTCATTCTAATAGCAAAACACTAAGAAATCCATTGACTCAATTTGTTCTATCATGATAATTTGTTGACACTTTTGTTAGGACAGTGTTGTTGAGAGAGATGGATGCTGGAGAAGTGATATCAGAAGCAGGTTTACTGACCAACATAGTTTGCCAGGAGCACTGAGCAGAGAGGACTCAGGCCCCCTGCTATTGGGGTAAGGACTTTTTTATAGTTAGTCTCAAGGGAAAAAGGGAAGGGTGCTTGTGAAACAGAGAAGGAGGATTTAGGTCAGTAAGTGTGAGTTTTAACAGTCCTTTTGTCTCATCTATTTTGAGGTTTAACAGCTCCTTAAATTATCTTGGTCCTGGGCCCTTCATCTGGACTGGAGTCTTTCTTATTTTTCTGGAGCCCAGGTGAAATCTTGATGGTATGGTTGTATAACATCCTCCATTTGGTATTCTCCTTCCAGATTAAAGAGACCACCTAACAACTTTAGTGCTTAAATTGGCTCAATCATAATAAAAACACATTAGTCTCTCCTTCATTATGAAACGTAAAACTGATGAACTAGCCCAGAGTCTCATTCAGGATAGACTTGCTAAAGCCCCTCATTAATTAACAGCTATTAAAATACTTTAAACAATCCTGTCCTCCGGATGGTGAGTTACTGCAAATAATAACATTATATTTCATTAAAAATTAAAAGCATACATGTGAATATTTGCTATATATGTGATTAAAATAATAAAAATTAACTGCACTGCTCAGTGGTTTTTAATTGAAGCATTTTTGCCTCCTGCAAGGGTGCATTTGGTAAAATCTGGAGACATTCATGTTGTGCCAACTGGATGGCATGTGAGAGGGAGTCAGGAATCCTGCTAACTATCCAACAATATAAGGATAGTCCAATAGTAAATAATTATTTGGTCCAAAATGTTAGCCATGCCAAGGCTGAAAAACTCTGCTAAATGAGAAATCTATTAAATGAGAAAATATATTTGCAAATGATATATCCAATAAGGGGTTATTATCAAAAATACACAAATAACTCATACAACTCAATATCAAACAAAATAAAACAAGCAAGCAATTTGATTAAAAACTTGGCAGGGGAACTTAATGGACATTTCTCCAAAAAACACATACAGATGGCCAAAGAGATACATGAAAAGATGATCAACACTAACCATTAGGGAAATGCAAATAAAAATTAAAACAAGATACCAGCTCATACATGTCAGAATGGCTACAATTATAAAAGGAAAACAAAACAAGTGTGAGTGGGGTTATGGAGAAAAATGAAACCTTGTGCACTGTTGGTAAAAATGTAAATTAGTATGGCCACAATGGAAAACTGTGTGGAAATTTTTCAAAAAAATTCCATCCCTGGATATTTATCTAAAGAAAATAAAAACACTAATCTGAAGAGATAATCACCCCAATGATCATCACGGCATTATTTATAATAGCCAATATATGAAAGCAACAAGGTATCTGATAGCAGCCATGAAAGCAACCACGGACAGATGAATGGATAAAGAAGATGCGGTGTACATATGTGATGAAATATTAACTTAGCCATAAAAAAGAAAGAAGTCTTGCCATTTGCAACAACATGTATGAATCTAAGTAGTAGTACGGTAAGTGAAATAAGTCACACAGAAAAAGACAAATGCCATATGATTTTACTTATGTGTGGAATCTGAAAAAACAAACAAGACAAAAGAGAAACAGACTCAAAAATAGAACTGGTAGTCACCAAAGGGGAAAGGGATGTGAGAACAAATGAAACAGATGAAGAGGATTAAGAGATACAACTTCCATTCATACAATAAATAAGTCATAGGGGATATATATTCAACAATATTATGATAGCAAATTTGTATAGTGACAGTCGCTAGACTTATACAGGTCATTTCATAATGTATATAAATGTCATATCACTGTGTTGTACATCTGAAGCCAATATTGCATGTCAACTACACTTTGATTATTAAAAAAATAAACTCTGCTATAACTATACCTCATTTTGAAAATATTTTCCATTTATACTGTAAATATTCAAATAAGAGTTAATATATTTACTCTTCATATTCTCAATTTTTTAGATTGAACATATTTTAAATTTTATTTAAAAATGCTGAAATTTGATGATTTTGAAAAATGTTTTTTTCTTGAAAACAAAAAAAAAATTGATCCACGGAAATTCAAGAAAAGTACTTGGAAAAAATCAGTAGTTTAGATGAATAGAGATGAATGCTATTTATGTCTGAAGCTTTCTTAAATGAATATTCAGGGATAAAACTAACTGGTAGGGTTCTGAAAAGATTAATTTGATATGCTTGTAATGTGATTCGAGCTTAACTCCTCTTGAGTGCATAGGGGAACCTACCCAAACAAGGAGGAATAAAAGCAATGATCTTAGCTGCATAATCTAGGCATCACTACACCTTAGAGGCGGAGATTCTTTCTTATCTGAAAGCATGTAAAGCATTTTCATCATTTCAGCCAGTAAATTAAGAATCCACGTGAAGAAGCAATCTAAAGACTTGATAAGATGGAAAAGAAGGAGAAGGAAGAGGAAGGGATGGGGAGGAGGATAAATAGAAGAAAGAGAGGGAGGGGAGAAGGTAGGCAGGCATGCAGGGAGGGAGGAAAAGAGTAAAATAAGAAGCTTACAAATGTTTATATTTAAAGGAGCCTCTCTCTGGAGATGTCTCTAAGTGATGATATTTGAGAAATCTGCATTTATGGCTGTCATTTTCTTTTGTGTTCCGCACTTGTTTCCCTCTCCTCTATGACTTAAATGAACTAACCTTGAAGACAGATAAGTCTTTCATATAAAAGACCAGAATATGGTTTGGAAGAAAAAGTTGTAAATAAATCCCCATTTTTAAAAAGACAGTTTGTTACCTTTTCACAATGCAAAATGGCTCTTTTTTAAATTCTAATCATTTTGAATTCTGAGAAAGTCCATTTTATTAATTTCAGGTGCACTATATAGCCTTATATTTTAAACACAATTTTAACAGAATTGATAAATCCTGCATAATTATTCCATTAACCTCCATAAACATTCTTTCTCCTGCAACTCAGTAGCTAAATAAAAACAGACCCCTACACCTC
The DNA here is from genome assembly GCA_004024745.2 of Catagonus wagneri. NCBI lineage: Eukaryota > Metazoa > Chordata > Mammalia > Artiodactyla > Tayassuidae > Catagonus > Catagonus wagneri. The sequence continues at coordinate 19,349,617 of PVHT021183518.1, read as the reverse complement.
ATTTACTTATTATACCTGTCTCATTTACAGGCCAATTCATTTACATTTTCAGCATTTCAATTACAGGACTCCATTAATGCCCCCAAATAATCCATAGTGAATAGCCTTCTACGTTCAAACTATTCTGAAACTAAAATTTCAGATATTCTGATATTTGATATAAACCAAAAAAGTACATGTTAATAAGACATGTGACAAAAACTCAAATACATACTATTGTGTATTTTGAGTCCAAATGAATAGTTTATTTTATTAGAAATCATACAATTAGTATTCTAATTTAGGATCCTCAAAATACACAACATTCAAATGAGCCAGTGTCTAGAACAATGCTAGTATTAATAATAGAAGCTCAATAGACACGTACTATTCTGCTGGGCAGACTGCTACCTGTTCTCAAAACCGTGTTCCTCTTCTTGGGTACATGGCTGGACAGGTGAGGACAGCCACATAAAGAGATCCAGCTAATGGAATGTAGATGAAAGAGAAATGCATACTTCCCAGCCTGGCCTGTGAAAACCTCCCCAGAAATCTTATGCCTGGTTTGTTTTTCTTCTAGTTGCCTGAAGAGGAGATGATCCCAGGGTGACATGGATCCTTGAATTTCTACCTGAAGGAGAAGTGGTTGGCTAAGAGCACCTGCTTTGGTCTCTTAACATGAGCGAGAAATGAACCTTCAGAATGAAAGTCATGAAACATGAGCGTTTATCTGCTTTTATTTGTAAAAGCACCGAGTGTTATACTAGCATCTTTAGAGTAAAAACCGAAAGTAAGTTTTCTCTGATATATGGTATCATGAAAAAAGATGCTTGGGAAATGTGTACACGTGTACCTGTCCAGCCATGTACTATATACATACATACACACACACACACACACACACACACACACACATGTGATTATTTACATATATATATGTGTATATATATATACAGGCACACAAAGCATACACAAATGTATTTTGATAACTTTTTGCAACAAATATTCTTTTTAATTGTATTTATTATTGTACATTGTAAGAAGATTAACAAATTTAAATTCAAGCTAATGTTTAAAAGACACTTTCATCTTGTTCTCCTTTTACTCTGAATTCTCAAATACTCGTTCACAAAAATCTTGGAATGACCCAGGAAACAAAGCTTCCCATTTAATCATTACACTGTTAGGTTCTTTCTACCCTGATTTTCCTTTATTCCTAATGAATCAACTTCCGGCAATTCGACTTGGTTTCACTTTTTACTCCAACTTTATCTTCTCTGCCCTTGACTTTTCCGCCACTACTATTCAAAATTTTCACCTCAGAAGTACTAAGCATTTGACTTATTCTAAATATTACATAAATCTGGACTATACTCATTTTGAATTTTCTCTTTCAATTAGATTAATAGGCAACTTTTCAGGAGCCTGTTGTGACTCAGAGGTGATGAACCCGACTAGTATCCACAAGGATGCAGGTTCGATCCCTGGACTTGCTCAGTGGGTTAAGGATCCCGCATTGCCAAGAGCTGTGTTGTAGGTTGCAGATGCTGTTTGGACTGGCATTGCTGTGGCTGTGGTGTAGGCCGGCAACTACAATTCCAATTTGACCCCTCACCTGGGAACTTCCATATGCCACATGTGCATCCCTAAAAAGACCCAAAAATAAAAAAAGGCAATTTTTCAGTGATTACTCACCTACTATTCACTTTTAAAAAGAGCCCCCCTTTTTCATTTCAAGCAGTTGAACTGAACAAAATGATTCTTTCTTATATTGTCTCAGAACTGTTAACTCAAGTAGTATATATAAAAATATGGGTAAGAATTTCAAAATTATATGCATCTGGTGACATTTCTCGTCATGATGTGAACATTGCTGCATGTTCTTTTCTACTATGATAGCTTTTACAAGGTACACTATGTCATTGGCCTTTTATTTCACTGAGAGGCTTGCCACGTTCACAAAAGGCTGACAGCTCTACTCCAACTAGTGAGATTTCAGAGGAGAGGGTGACACTGTGGCTAAGCCAGGCTTCACAATGGGTTGTCTTTGCTGTGTTAACATGAAAAGTCAGAGATCCAGAGGAAGACTGAATAGAGTTCCACAAAAAAAGGAAATAAAGACCTAAGGACCTGTCACATAACACCTATTTCCTTGAGTAAAAGTAACTAAGCTATAATAAAGATCAATGGCTTTGATGTCAGAAAGACCTACATTCACACATTTTAACCTCTTTCAGTTGCAGTGTCTTCATTTTTAAAAAAGAGAGGCAAAGTATCTATATAATAGTGTCATTATGAAGATTAATTGAAAAACATATGTAAACAGTCCATCTCTATTACTCAGAAGTTCAAAAATTTATCAAACACTCATATGCCAAGTTCTATTCTAGGCACATAGGAAAAAACCCTGCCCCCATGGAGCATACTCTCTAGTGGGAGAAACTGAGAATCAAGAAGACAGATGAGATATGTAGTATGTTACGGAGTGAAAATAAAACAAGATAGTGTAAAGGAAGGAGAAAAAATGATAGAGCTTGGATAGAAAGGGTTGCATTTGCAAGAAGAGGATGGTCTGAAGAATCAGAACAATCTCACGAAAAGATGACATTTCAGTAAAGGGGCAGAGCTAGCTGTGTGGCTACTTGAAGACAAGCATTCTAAGGAGAAGAAAGAACAAATACAAAAACACTAAGGCAAAATCATAGCTGACCTGTTACTAGAACAGCAAGGAAACTGCTTAAGTAGAGTGAGCAAGGGTGGAAGTGGGAAATGGGAGTTAGAGACACCATATAAGGCTTGTAGTTTTTTGTCGGGACTTTGACTTTTACTCTGATGGAGATGATGTGCCTGAAGGATACTGAACAGAAAAGTGACATGATCTGACTTACTTTTTAATAGGCTCTGTCAGGCTGCTCTTTTGAGAGTAGACCAAGAGGAGACAAGTAGAGAAGCAGAGAGATCAGTTTAAAAACTTTTTATTAATCCCTGGTCAATGATGATGATTGCTTGGCCCAGAGTGGGAGCAATCAAGGGGACAAGACCTAATTAAATTTTGTATACAATTTGAAGGCAGCATAGACAGGACTTTCTGAGAGATTGGATATGGAGTCTGAGTCACAAAGGGGTCAAGGAAGACTTTGAGGTTTTTAAATGAGCAACTGGTTAACATCATTTGTTGACATATTTCTTCTTAGATCAGGTTAAAACAGGCTGTGGTATTTTGGTGCAGCAGGTTTTATTTTTTGCTTATGAAAAGTCTAGTGAAAGTCAGTCCATTCCCTTGCCAGGCTGTGGTTCAGAGGTTCAAGTCTCAAACAACTAAAAAATATCTTCCAGGTATACCAAGGAAGATGAAGTGAGAGCTACGAGGGGTTTATAGGCTTTTAAAAAATTTGGCCCTAAAATGGCACACTTGCTTTCATGTACATTTCTTGGGCTGTAACAATGAAGCCGTTTTACTCTAAGTCTAAGAAGAAAAAGGAAATACATGAAACATTTGAAAAAGACCTTTTTGTCTCCTTCTATAACTTATCTAGAATGTGTGTCTTCTTAGTCTCCTACTCGCCAAAAATCAAAGTACTTGGTCTTACAAGAGTAAGTATATACCTTTTTAACACTGTGGCTATGTGGATTATTATGATATAAAAATGGAGCCATTGAAATTTCCTAGGAAAGCACAACCTAAATGTTCTCACCATCTCCATCCCTCTAAAAAAGGTAAATAAGTGAAGAGATGCATGTGTTAATTAAGTCAATGTGGGGGAATCCTTTCACAATGTATACACATATTAAATCATCGTGTGTGTGTGCATGTGTGTGTATATAAATACATATATGCGTTGTTTTTTTTTTTTTCACTTTTTATGGCCACACCCACGGTATATGGAAGCTCCCAGGCCAGGGGTCAAGTCGGAGCTACAGCTGCCGGCCTACGTCACAGCCATAGCAACACAAGATATCTGAGACTGAGACCTACACCACAGCTCACAGCAACAACAGATCCTTAAACCACTGAGCGAGGTCAGGGATCAAACACGAATCCTCATCAATCCTAATCGGGTTCATTACCCACTGAGCCACAAAGGGAACTCCATGTTGTATATTTTAAATATTGTCCAATTTTATTTACCTTGCACTTCCAAGGACTCCTCTTCCTGTAGAAACTGGAAAAGAAAGATTTTAAACTTTTGACTTGATTTTAAACTTTCTCCATTAAAAAAAAATTTCATTTATTTCCTTTCTAGCCTCTATTATTTCTTCCCTTATGCTTGTTTTAAGTTTAGTATGTTCTTTTTTTTAATTTTCATAAAATGTAAAGTTTCATATTGATTTGAGATTGTTCTTTACAGCTATAAATCTCTCTCTGAACACTGCTTTAGCTGAATTCCATAACTTTTGATACATTTTGGTTTTGTTTTCATTTACCTCTGAGTATGTGACAATTTCGTTTTGAATTTTTTCTTTTCCCATTGGATAGTTAGGAGAATGTTTTCAACTTCCATAATTTAGAAAGAATCAGATTTCATTTCTTATTGATTTTTAATTGTATTCCATTATGGTAGGAAAAAGTACTTTGTAGGATTTCTATCATTTTTAAATGTATTGAAGTTTGCTTTTTAACCTAACATATAGTCAATACTGCAAAATGAATCATACGCAATTAAGAAGAATATGAAGCCTGATATTATTGGATGAAGTGTTCTGAAGATATCTGTTAAGTCTCTTTGGTTTATAGTGTTACTTATGTCCTCTCTTTCCTTCTTAATCTTCTGCCTTATTGACCTATACATTCTTAAAAGTAGAGTACTGATTTCTCCAGCTATATGGTAGAATTCTCTGTTTCTCTCTTCGAGTCTGTCTACTTTCTGCTTCATGTGTTTTGGATTTCATTTGGTAGGTGAATATAATTTTATAATTGTTATGTCTTCAAATTAATTAATCTTTTTATCTTCCATCTTTAACTCTGGTGTCATTCTTTGTCCTAAATTCTATCTGTGTGTGATATCAGTATAGTCATTCCATATCCCTTCCGAGTACTTTGTGAATGGCATACCTTTTTTATCCTTTTAATTTGAAGCTATTTGTGTCTTTGATACTAAATTTTTTCTCATATATATAGAATATAGTTGGATCACAGGCTTTTTGTCTATCCTTCCAATCTATGTCTTTTAACCGGTGTGTTTAATTCATTCACAATAACTTACATTACTAGGGTAGAATTTATGTATGCCAAGTTGATATGTGTTTTTTAAATATTTTATGTCTTTTTTTGTCCCCTTCCTTTAGGAATAGGAATGCCTCCATTCTTTTTTAAAAACAGATATTTTCTAGTACACCACTTTTATTCTCTTGTTTTCTTTACTTTTTATTTTTAGATTATTTCTTGTTGCTTACTCTGGGAATTGCATTTGCATCTTAAAACAGTCTTGTCATATTAAAACCAACTTAATTTCAATACCATATACATTTTTTATTCTATAGCTCTAGAATTTTCTCCCTTCCATGTATTATTATTGGAACACAAATTGAACCTTTAAACATTCCAAGTCCATTCCAAAACAAATCTAAACAAGTAATCACTTATGATAAAATGAATATAAGGAAGTATTTTGACCTCTCCTTCACACACAGAGAATGTACGAACTCTCAAAAACTAATTAGGCTTTAGTCTAATCTGTCCAAAAGAAGACAACAGATTTTAATTTGACTTAATATACATTAAGATTCACTATTTATCCTAAAAATGGAGTTTCGAGTCAAGTTCACATACATTATCATCAAGTGCCCAGAAAATTCCACAGGATACTAGGACAAAAAAAATGTTAAGTTGAAACTGTATTATACGATATTTAAATCTTGACCTATTCTTGAAAGGTAATAAGGCACTGTGAAGTAAGATAACCATAGATGTTTAAAAACTTCTCTGTACTGTCCTAATCCTTCAAGGATTGATGTGTTTGATGGTTCAAAAGACCTCACTCAGTGTCACTGCTTTGCTAAAGGGAATTACAGAGCTCTGGAAATCTATTACATTCATAGTTACACTTTATTATAGCAAAAGGCAAGAAGACACACAGGGCAGGTTCCAAGAAATACTAGGAGCAAGCTTCCAATTTTTCCCTCACAGTGGAGTCATGTGTACAACACTTATTTCTCCCAAAAACAATATGTGACAGTATGTACAGAGTACTGCCAACAAGGAAAGTTTATCTGAGCCTTGGTGTGGACCGTCACAAAAGCCTGGCTGACCTTAGCCTCCAGTCCCACCTGAAGCCCAAGCTGATTCTGTGTGGCCCGGGTCCCCCACCAAAAATCACAACGTCAACATAGACTGTCTGGTGTGGCCCAAGGTCCCCAGGTGAACAGAGACACTTTCATTAGAAAATTCCAACAGCTTAGAAGCTACCTTCTAGGAGCAGAGCAAAGTCTCTATCTTTAGAATGTGCAGAGTGTGGAAAACCCAGTCTTGTTGAGTTAATCTTTTACTATATAGGATCCTAGCATGAGAGGCCATGAGAAGATCTGAGTTTTATATAAAAGACCCATGCTTCTGGGAAACCCTGGGGTCTTATACATATGCCAGAAGAAATATTTATTACCAGTCTAGGGCAAAGATGTCCCATTAGGTTTTCATAGTCAAGAAAAACCTGGGTTTTTATTGTTTTCCTGGATGATAACTTCCCTGCAACTAAAGAGCCTTATGGTAAACTCCATAAGCCATTTATACAATAAATGTTTATTACATCCTGCTCATTGGCTATCTAGAAATAAAAACAGTACAGGATCTACCCTAAAGGAAATCATTGTTAAGTATAGACAAAGCCAAGAATAAATATTTATTTATTTATTTTAATTTCCTCCAAATTTTATTGAGATGTAATTGACATATAACATTTTAAATATTTAAAATATGGCAAAATAGGTACTATGAGAAACATAAGCATAGGACATAATGATGAAAAAGAAAGTGTCCCTAGCTCAGCTAGAGCATGCAAAGATCACTGCTAATAGGAAGTGACATTAAGTCTGAATTTTAAAGGATAAATAGGAGAAAGAAAGGAAAGGAAAAGCACATTATTGCCAGAAATTAGCCCCTCCATATTTACAAGGTAAGAGATAAATGAAGTGCATGGAGAAAACTTTGAAGAAGTTAATTTGGATGAGCTGAAGAGCACTGGGACCACATAAAGCAGAATGACCATAGCAAACTGTGGGAGAATCAGGACCATATAACATCCAACGCTGGTCCATTCTCTGACATTCTAATCTTTTTAGCTTTTTTATTTCCTCTCAAAGTACAAATTCAAATAATGAAGTTTTGACTGAATGGTTATTAAATAACTTAAAGTTATTTACACATAGTCTTTTACATTGTTACTTAATATAATTCATGATTTTTTAAATTCTGGAGTACTGCATTTCCTGTTTGTATACATTTAAACAAACAAATATAAGAAAGCCCCAGTAGGCATTAGCTGAGATTATGCAAATGAATGATAAAATCTCAGAGAAATGTAGACGGTTAATGCTCAGGAGAGTAAAATAATATTTAATAAAGCTATACCAAACCATTAGAAGTGAATCTGTGAAAAACACTGTTAGATGGAGAATCTCATTTCATAGTCCTTTGTGCTGTTATCACATCCCTCAGTTTGAGCAAGATGTATCATTCTGCAGTTTCTGCATCTAATAGTAGCACAGAAACTCAAAAATAATTGAACTTCACACAGATATTACTACTTGCAAATGCAATGTTAGCTGTTTGCATATTAGAAATGGCCAAATATCCCTCCTGGTGGCAAAATGTAGGTGCACGTCAATTGTAGCATCCGTGTACAGACATCATAAGAGTGAAGCCAATTTCAGAATTGCCCCTGAAGCATCAGCTCTTCAATGACCATCCCAAAATACTGTGAAAGGAAGGTTAAAACTTTGGGAAGATGCTAGGCTGGACAGGAGGTAAATCAGATGGCACAACCATGAAGCAATGATCACTTTTCCAAATCATCTAGGGAAACATTACAAAACATCTACTAGTAAAAACTCTAAAAATATGATGAGATTCCTAAGAAGACTTTGCAGATATTCAGAGTTATGAAATTTGAGATAGTTTATCTATAGATTAATATCTCTTTTCTCTTCTAAGAAACTCAGAACTACACTATAACAGGGATTCTTCTAAATCTGCACAATACTTTGAAGGATGCTGACAACAATCTTGATATAATTAAAAAGAGAAAGAACAAGGGAAGCATTTTCCCTAAGTGATGAAACTGGAGTGTATAGAACAACTCTCTAGAATTACTCCTCCATCATATGTTCTCAAGTCCTGCTTTTTGAAGCCTGCTTCTTCTTTCTAGCCTTCTTTCATGCATTTGAGCCCATTACAGTCAAAACCCTAATAAAAACACAAAGTAAGCAAAGAGACATCTCTGAATCTGGCCACACAAAAGACTGAAGCATTTTTAAACATACTTCTTTACAAAAAATGTTAAATAACATCTATTGCAAGTAGTGTCCTTTCTAAGCAAAGCTGGAAATATTGCCAGAATGTATTTTGGAAATTATTCTTAATGCCTCACCTTTAGATAACAATTGAAGTTAATTGGTTCTACATACTCCAATCCAATTCCTGCAATAGCTCTGGAAAGATTTACACATGATTACAAATACATTTTAACAAATATGGGTGATTTTCTTTATTAGTCTTTTAATGAATATATGCTGTCAGCTGGATTCAGTGACTGTTTGCTGTCTGTGAAAGCCAGAGATTAATAATAGCCTGCTTGAAAGAATAGATTTATTCTCTGGCCTCACTAGCAGAATTAAAATGTTAAAGGCTAAATGTTGAATCCATTGCTAACAATTAATTCCCCTTGATAATGCATGTGTTGTGGGCATGTTGTGAGTGCAAACAGTCAGCGTAAAATATCAGTCCTGTAAGTGATGTTGGAGCTTGGCTAAAAGCATTCACAATGTACACAGCTGACTGAGTAGGAGATGGAGGTCATTAACGGAGATGGGAAAGATTCTTTAACAGTAGCCATCCAGCTGTAATATGTAGGGAAAGTAAGGGATTTTGAATGACTCTGTTTGATCTCATATCTGTCATAAATTATTACCTATAAATTCTACCTAACACTTGGAATAAGTAACAATGGATGCTCTTTATAGGAAAGCAATGAATAGCTTAGGATCTAATAGGAAAAGCAATAGAATGAAAAAATCAAGATTTAGTGAAAACGTAACGAGGCTTTTGGGCAGCAACGTGTGCCAAATTATTTTGGAGTTAGGTGACTCTGAAACAAACTGTTAAATAATGAGTGAAGTTTACAGAAGGGTCATCACGGTATTCCTCCTACAAAAACAGATGTCTGTATTCTTTTTCTAAATTACAGCTGTGAAATGTAGTTATACTAGAGAACAGGAATAGACCAGAACAGGGAGAGCTCTCTGCTGTGTATGACAGGTTTAAATATTCAGTGAAGAAATTTCTATCTAGAACAGGGTTTGGACAACTGTGGCTCACAGATTACTGTCTTTGGTATTTTTGTTTTGTTTTCGTGAATTGCTTCACTGGAACACAGTCACACTGATTCATTTTAGGTTTTATCTGTGGCAGTTTTTACACTACAAAGGCAGAGTTGAGTAGTTGCAAAATATATAGCAAACCTAAAATATTTACTACTTGGCCGTTTTCAGAAAAAGTTCATTGGGCCTGGTCCAGAAACTGTAAATAGCATTGTAATATACCCACTCCTTATCCCAGCGCCTACTGACAGTACAAGGCCTTAGAAAGTTGAGGCTCTAAACTACTGTGAAGCAATCCTAAAACTAGAGACCTTGGGGCTGGGGGAGAAGCTCTAAGATGAGATCATGCTATTTCCAGCATCACTGATGGCCTACAATGCTCTGACATTAAACAGAGTGCTCAGGTTTGAAAAGACTCTCAGTCCTTTTGTCATGGACGTCTATGTAGTGGAAAAGACATATATTCAACACACAGTTACACAAGTAAGCACTTACCAATTTTTAAAATAACATTTTTAAATGGTTCAATGCACAGACAAGTTATAACTTGGCTGGGTTGGGGACAGAGACAGGAGTGAGAATGATACCTGGAGGCTGAGTATACCATCAGATGGGGATTGTATTAGACAGTGAAAGATCAATGTGTGTGAGACCCCAAGACATAAGCAGTTTCATAACTTCAAAGAAAGGCCACATAATACACAGTCAAAAAATAAAAATGTGTTTAAAGGCATGGCTAGATAGGTCTAAAATATTATCTCAAAAAATACCCATTTATGCCCTCCCCCAAATTTAGGCTCTAAGTTTTTACTGAAAAGCCTCATTATACTTGTGGTTCACAGTAAGACAGGGCTCAGCAATCTTTGAAAAACTAGGAGCAAAGAGAGAAAGAAACCAAGCGAGGACACTCTCCTTGAGGACACACTTGACGGCGTCCTCAGAGAATTCTTGCAGTGCCAGTGGGCTTTAAGTGACTTTCATTTTCATCCACTATGTGCTCCTGTTGGTGATTCCTGGCAGAGGTCTCATTACTCACTTAAAGTGAACAGAAGCCTTCTGGAGTCTGGTGGGGCAGGGAATGAGCCCAACATTCCACTGTGGCCTTCAATTAAAACTGGAGACTAATTGTATAAAGAAGAATCTCCTTCTGAGGAATAGTTAAAAATGAAAATATTCACAATTTTGCCTTGAATCAAATGTCTTTTTAGCATCAAACAATCTTCTTCTCTCTACCTTCCATATATTAGCTGCCAGAAATAGTTCTTGCAATAAATAGCCTGATGGGTGAGTTTCTAAATACATTCCTAGCAACTTGTAAGGAAAATGGCAATAATAACTATAGTAGCAATTCAAGCAACTTGTTTTTAATTGGTCTGAACCTTCGGGTTATGTGCTATCCCTGGAGGGAAAGCTTCCAGAAAGTGATATGATTCTAATCTAATTAGAAAAAGTATGTTCCTTTGCCATTCTACCTGAACCAGAGCTCTTCTTGCCTAGAATAAGGTGTCTGCCCTGGCTTCTCCTTCAGGTGGGCATGGCGGGCTGGTACAGAACTGAGGATCGATAAAAGAATAGTTCTCCTTCCCTAAGGTATAATTGGATGATTTAAAATAGAGAAAAACATGCCAAATGAACACTAATGAGATAAAAGGAAATCAGAATTAATATCGTTCAGCTGCTTAAGGACTCAGAACAGGGCTTATTTTTGCTCTGTAGAAACATATATTCTACCCATCCTTATTTATTTACCCATCAACCTGCCTGAGCTTTCTCAGCAAACCCTCAAAATACAGCTTATGTCTCATATGCACCTTCTCCTTCTCAAAACTCTGTATCACTCTCTTTTCCCCCTACCTACTTATCAAGCCATTTCTTCCTTCTGCCTCCTTTTTAAAAATTGTAGATCCTAACATTTTTCTGAAGTTATACCCATTTTTGTGGTATATCAAAGTACAAAGACATAAATACACATGACAACTCAGATCACTCAATTACCTCTCATTTGGTCTTTGTAAAAGGCACCATGACTTTTTGGCAGAGAAATACGCCATCTTTTTTAGTCTAAATTTTGAGATTTCATTTAAGTAATAGGTGTACCTAAATTTTCTAAACATACTCTATATGTATTAGTTTCCTAGGGCAGCCGTAACAAATTACAACAAACTGAGTGATTTACAGTCACAGAAATGTACCACAGCTCTGGGAACTACAAGTCCAAAATCAAGGTGCCAGCAGTGTCAGTCCTTACTCAGAAGTCTTTAGGATGAAGGATGATTCTTCCTTGCCTCTTCCTAGCTTCTTGTGTTTGCTGGAAATTATTGGCATTCCTTGGTTTGTAGATGTATTACTCCAAACTCTACTTCTGTCATCACATGGCCTTATTTCTATGTGTCTTTATATCGTCTTCCCCCTGTGTATGTGTGTCTCTGTTTCTTCACATGACATTCACTTCTCTGTGTGTGTGTATCCAAATTTCTTCATCTTATAAGGACAGCAGTTACTGGATTTGGAGCCACCACAGCCTTGAATGAACTCATCTTAACTCGATTATATCTGCAAATATCTAGTTCCCAAATATGGCCACATTCACAGGTGTTGGGATTTAAACATATCTTTGTGAGGGACGGGTAAAATCAAGCCATAACAGTACAGATCATTACTCTTTTCAAAAGTGTTTCAATGTCTATTCTGATTTAGTTTAGTTTTTACCTGCTCAATATATTTGTTAAGTACTAACAGATTAGATTTGAGAATCCTTTTATATTCTCCAAATATACTTGGGAACATCAAATCTTATTTCCTAATTCTTTTATCTTGGGATATAATGACTGCCAGCCTGTGTTCTCCTTGTAACTTTCATAAATGCATCAAATTTTATCAGATCCTTTTTCTATATTTATTTGAAGGATAGAAATATTCTAAATCAAATAAATTATATCCTCACATTAGATTCTCATGATCTTGGCTCTTATTGGACCCACTTCCAATCTCATGTTATTCAAATATCCTTCAGGATTCCTCTCACTTTTTACTTCCTTTGTTATCTTTTATTTCTTTTTGTCTGCATTTTTCCAAGGAACACTGCAATTCAGATGTAAGATAGCAATATGTGAAAAGATTATATATCTACTTTTTTTTTTGCTTGTTCTGTTAAAATAGTTGAGAAAGTACAGCTTAATTAGGTTAGATTCACTTTCTGTCTATAAATTGTAAGATAAATGGTCAGTAATAGACAAATTTTTAGAATGTTCCTCTAGGAAATTTCAAACTCATGCATTTCAGGAGATCTTGAAGGTTACCAACAACTGTCTGGAAGAAAAGTTATTCAATGGTAGTTTCCATGAAATGTTTTCTAAATGCATAAGAGAGCAAAGAATTACAGATATGAAAGGAACTGAGGGGTATGTTTCATGTAGGTGCTCCTGTCTGAAGTGACCATGATTCATAGCTTCTGAACCTGATTCCCCTGCTTGAGCAAAAGGGGAGTGGTGATACTGTAGTCAGCAAGGTCTGCATCAGACACCTAGTACATTTAAGCACATGCACACTCACACAGAGAGATTCATCCATACAAACACACACACACATGCACACATGCATAAACAGTTTAACATCTGTTGTTCTGGACTTAGGGAACAACATAAATATCTGTATAAATATAAACTAACAGAGATAACAGAAGAAAAATATATAAAAGCAAGTATCTTTGGTCTCTATATGCACCATATATTTTCTCTTATTCTTAATCCTCTGCTCTCTAGACCAACTCGGAAAGGCAACTGATTGTACAAGTGATATTTGCAGTTCCCATGCATTTCTTTGTTTAGAGTTCAGGCAATAGCTTTCTTCATTTATTCTTTGGTAACTGTTGGAACTTAGATCAGTGAGTCATTGGCCTTGGTATCTAGCCTCTAAAACCTGTACAGTTCCCTCTGACACAGGTCATTTAGAAGTCACGGGTCCAAGATGGCAGATTGCATACCACACATCAAAGAATGCCAACAACCTCTCTGGTCTGCTTCCAGAAGGCAAAGGCAGCAATAGGAAGACAGACTGGAAACCTGCTTAGACTACCATATAATGTGATCAATTTTGTTATCTTTTTTCAGAATCATATCATGCATTCTTATTTAAATAAGTGAATTTAATTAAGCATTTTAAATATCTTGTTAAAGTAACTGAAGTTGGTCTGTTACTTTAATTTCAGAGATGCCCATGGAGAGAATTTGTAAATTCCCATAGTTGGAGCAAATGCCTAAAAGGCAAGACTTTTTTAATTGAACATTTTCTGTTAACTAAATCAACACTCATCTGTGGGGAGAAAAGTGCTAAGTAAAAGTTAAAAAAAATTGTTTAAGGAGGAGAGCATGACAGTGAGAGACAATAAATAAAAGACTTTAATTTGATGGATTCTAAAAAGCATAAGTCTCTTCTTAAAGATGATGAGTCTAAACAATGAAAAATGGAGCCCTATTTCATGCTTCAGAGAATATAGTATGATCTGTGTTCTCATAGGTAATAGCAGGAATACAGTCACCACCAAAGAAGGAAATTTATAATATTATTTGAGGAATCCTTTCTAAAGACTGTGGAAGTAGACATATCTAGGTGTAATATAGCTGCTGAAATTTCTTGTAGGAAAAAGATAAACTATAAATCAATAAAAGGCCTGACATATAAAATTGGTAAGTGTTCTATCTTCTTAGAATAATAAATCAGCATCTCCTGACTTGACAAAATATATTCGAAACATTACTTTTTCTCTTGCTTCTTGTGATCAGAATTAACAGGTTAATGTTAAAAATTCAATTCAAACCAATTTATTAAATGCCTACTCTTAACTAAACATATTATGGGAATTTAAAGTCCACAAACCAAACTTACTTCATTTGTTCCAAAAACATTACAATATACTAATGAGACTTGCATTTAGATAAAGCAAGACAGTTAAATACATTACTTGCTATAATGCAGTCAAGAATGGGAAGTAATGACAATATAGTGGATGGGGTTCCAGATCTGGGTAAGGAAGAGTCTGGATGTCTTCTCAGAGGAGTGGAGTAGAAGCACAGTGGGAGGATTTGAGAATTGAATAGAAAGTCACAAGTAGTATTATCATGCAAGCACATTTCTAATCACGGGGCAGAGGAAGGACATAGATGATGGTTTTCTAGAACTAACTGAAAACTGATTTTGAGGCCTGGCATCAAATCTTGTTAAAATATAAAATGGACCAAATTCAAGCAAAACTGCTCAAAGACAGACTACCTCTACACCTCTATAAATACACACATATATATGTACTATCATGCATATATATGTGTATGTGTATATACAGTAATTATTTTAAAATAATAAGCTCAATTAATGATTTAATACTAATAAATTATGAAATGTATATATGTTGAATAACAGTGGCATTAATCAAGGAAATTAAAGAGGATGCAAAGAAATGGAAAGATATTCCATACTCCTGGGTTGGAAAAATTAATATCGTAAAAATGGCCATATTACCCAAAGCAATCTACAAATTCAATGCAATCCCTATCAAATTAACCATGACATTTTTCACAGAGCTAGGAAAAACAATTCAAAAATTTATATGGGACCACAAAAGACCCAGAATTGCCAAAGCAATCCTGAAGAACAAAAAACCAAGCAGAAGGCATAATTCTCCCAGACTTCAGACAATATTAGAGAGCCACAATAATCAAGGCAGTGTAGTACTGGTACCAAAACAGATACAAACCAACAAAACAGAATAAAGAACCCAGAAATAAACCCAGACACCTATGGTCAATTAATCTTTGACTAAGGAGGCAAGAATATAAAATGGGAAAAAGACAGTCTTTTCTTGTGGGAAAACTGGACAATCACATATAAGTCAGTGAAACTGGAGCACACCCTCACACCATGCACAAAAATAAACTCAAAATGGCTTAAAGACTTCAATGTAAGACAAAACACCATCAAAGTCCTAGAAGAGAACACAGGCAAAACATTCTCTGATATCAACCTTACAAATGTTTTCTCAGGTCAGTCTCCAAAAGCATAAATAAGCCAATGGGACCTAATCAAACTCAAAAGTTTTTGCACACCAAAGGAAACCATAAAAAAACCAAAAAGACAACTTACAGAATAGGAGAAAATAGTTTCAAACAATGCAATTGACAAGGGCTTAATCTCTAAAATATACAAACAACTTATACAACTCAACAGCAAAAAGCCAACTGAAAAATGGGCAAAAGACCTGAATAGACATTTCTTCAAAGAAGATATACAGATGGCCAACAAACAAATGCAAAAATGCTCAAAATCACTGATGATTACAGAAATGCAAATCAAAATTACTATGAAGTACCACCTCACACCAGTCAGAATGGCCATCATTAATAAGTCCACAAATAACAAATGCTGGAGAGGGTGTGGAGAAAATGGAACCCTCCTGCACTGTTGGTGGGAATGTAAATTGGTACAACCACTATGGAAAACATTATGGAGGTACCTTAGAAAACTACCTAGAACTATCATATGACCCAGCAATCCCAGTCTTGGGCATATATCCAGAAAAAACTGTCCTTGAAAAAGACACATGCACCCGCATGTTCATTGCAGCACTATTCACAATAGCCAAGACATGCGAACAACCTAAATGTCAATCGATAGATGACTGGATTAGCAAGATGTGGTATATATACTCAATGCAATACTACTCAGCCATAAAAAAGAACAAAGTAATTCCATTTGCAGCAACATGGATGGAACTAGAGACTCATACTAAGTGAAATAAGTCAGAAAGAGAAAGACAAATACCATGTGATATCACTTATATATGGAATCTAATACAGGGAACAAATGAACCTTTCCACAGAAAAGAAAATCATGGACATGGAAAACAGACTTGTGGTTGCTAAGAGGGAGGGGGAGGAAGTGGGAGGGACTGGGAATTTGGGGTTGATAGATGCAAACTATAGCCTTTGGAATGAATAGGCAATGGGATCCTGCTGTATAACACTGGGAACTATGTCTGGTCACTTGCAATGGAGCATGATGATGTGAGAAAAAAGAATGTATACATGTATGTGTGACTGGGTCACCTTCTGTGCTGCAGAAGACTGACATACCACTGTAAATCAGCTATAATGGAAAAAATAAAAATCATTACAAAAATTTAACCTAAAATATTTCTATTACATATATAAATAAATATATATGGTAGAAATTTTCTAAAAATTTATAACACACAATGAACAAATTATCTTGAGTAGAAACAAGAACTCTGAATTGATCAACAGTCATAAGCAAATGGAATAGGCAGTCGAATGCTCTTCCCTTCTCTACTCTCTAAAAATACCAAGTCTAGCTGTTATTACTGGTAAGTTTTAGCAAACCTTTCCAGTTCATCTCTGACCTCCACAAACTTTTCCGGAGGATATAATGGAGGAAAGGTCATCCAGTTCATTCATTTTATGAGATTAATACAACTAAAATTCAAAAACTAGACAAATTCTAGGATAATCTCACAGAGTCAAAACCATAGATACATTAAATTATATTAGAAAATTGATTACAATGTTTTAAATTTTCCTTAAGTAAATGCAAAACATTCTATCCTCACAATTCATTAAGAGAGTAAAGAATGCATAAAATCATCTCAAAAGAAAGAAAAAAAATTAAAATAGATTTTTCTTACAATCACCATTAAAATAAAAAAGGCAATTTGGAAACTAGGAAAGGAAACAAACTTCTTAACATTATTTATCAAAGTAATATAGCCAACCACATACTTAGTGATGAATATGTAGCTTTTTGATCAACATGAAGAGTAAAGCAAGTACATGTGCTTTTAACACTATCATTGTGCCTTTAAATATTACTTCTCTAGTATTTTCTCCTCTTTCCTTCTGAAAACCCTACTACACACAGACTGAAACTTTGTATTATATGCCCAGATTTTTTAGCCTCTTTTTTTCAAGTTTTTTCTTCTCTTTAATTTTTTGCTTATACTGCAGAAGTACTCAGATCTAGCTTCAAGTACAATTATTTTTTCAATCTATTGTCTAACCCATCTACTCAGAGTACTTTTTCCACAATTATATTACTTGTTTTATTATTTGTAGACGACATATGTGATCCTTTTCTCAGTTATTCCTATTTCTTTCATTCATACTAAACTACTTCTGTCCTTTGATCTATATTCATCTTTTTTTTTAATCATTTGAACACTTGGCCTTTCATTCATATTACTCTAGTGTATCAAGGTCATGGGCTTCAAATTTTCTCATGTTTTATGTACTGACTCCCATTGTGGTGGTTTCTTTCCTTAGTTGATTTGTAAGTTTTGACTCTTATCTCATTGAAACGATTTTTCTGGGGGTTTCATGTGTCCAGGTTTGCGGGAACATTCCAAAAAAGCCAGCTCACAATGTGTTTGCCTAATATCTCAGGTACACAACCAGTTTTCTTTAATTCTCTCCTTCTCTACTTTGTCTTAAAGTACTTGAAGCACATAATTGGTATGAATTCAGATTCTACTCTCAAGGTTGGTATGAGCCAGAGGAGTCCTTCTCTGACACCCTGAACCCTGAGTGGAGGGCAATCATCCATGTTGTTTTCCAGAACCGATTAGTGATTTTTTTAGCCTCCTTTTCTTTCAAGTGGCAGCCTTTGTGATTCTTGATACATGTTCTTAAATTGATTTCCCTCTTCATCTCAACCATAGTATAATTTTCTTTTGTCAGTTTCAAAATGGCTGATCTATCCCAACACAATTCTATTCTATTTCTTTCTACCATGTCCATGAGTTCAGGGTGACTTGAATCAGCTGAAACTACCACATTGAACAGATAACATATGCTAGATAATCTGAAGTCACTTTCAAAATGGTCAGCCAAAACTGAGCTACAGTTCTTTGGCTAGAGACTCTAAAAGAAGCATAGCCAGAAGTATGATCTCCAATGAACCTAAATAAACTCAAGTTTCAGAGGCCCCTGAATGGGATTCTTTCACAATCCTATAACATATTCAAAGGTTAGGCACAGTATATTACTTTTCTAAAAGAAAACCTCCCCTCCCCAACTGTACAAGCTTCAGGTTTCATAAAACCTAGAACTTCTCCAGAGTATGGTTCAAAGATTAAAGCTCCAAATAAGAAAATTCTAAATAGGAAACCAATGCTAGTAAACTAGAGAACTACAGAAAGTGCCCACTAGAGTGGACAGGATCTCAGATTTTCAACATTTTTGTAAGATGGAAAAAAAACAGTTAATCACAGATGAGTACTAAAAAGTGGCATGATATAGAGGGAAGTTGTTCAGGAAAAGTATGCCAGAATAAGGTGAAGTCTCAAGAAAAGTGGCAACGAAGATAATATATACTATATTCAAATTCACAATAAATCCATAATATGAAAGAGGAATGGAAAGTCATAATCCCAGTGTTTAAGGAAAATAATAAAATGCTAGCAGCCAAATGTAGAAAGCACTCCTACTCACATCCTAATTTAGTTCAGTCTTCTAGCATCAGGAAAATAATCCATATAGTAGAAATGTACTAGAGGCCCCAAACAAGTGATAAAATAATCTAAGATTTCAATTAGCAATAAAAGATGAAGCACAAAATACTAAAGAGATTACAAAAGTGATTATAGTCTAAATAATTAAGAAAATAAAGGAGAGAGAGGACATGCTTAGAAAATGTGAGATTGAGCAAATGTTCTGAGTTACCAAGATGAGGACAGAAATTATAAATTATCTGAGAAAATTACAATCCTGGGAGTGAGAAACCATTCTAGCATGACCTTAAATAATCGAGGAGTCAGTATGGATTCTTTTAAGTATGTGTTTATCCCTATAACCTAGCTGGACTTCACAGCAGTACATAATGAAAGCTTGACTCATTCACATGTTAGATGCAATTGCTAGGAGGTTCCTGGGTAGATTCACTGTACTGCCATAAAGAACATACACATAAAATAGGAACTTCTTTTGTATAAAACAAAAAGGAGTGATTTTAAAATCTCTACTTTTTATTAAGTTCTGTTAAAATTTGAAGGGAAACTACTGGTAAAACATCACATGCTTCTGTTTCAGGCTTTAAAATTCTATGTTGCGTTTTTGTTTGTTTTGTTTGGATTTTTTGCTTTTTCATTTTTTTTTCCAATTTAAAAATATTGAAGGAAGACCAGATTGGCTTAAGATGGCAGAATAGAGGACTGGAGCTCAACTTCTCTCCCAAAAAACAACAAAACTACAACCAAATGCCTAGCAGCCTTCAACAAAATGGACTGTAAACTTCTAAAAACGATATTCTACTCCAGAAGACAAAGAGGAGACCACATCAAGAGGTAGGAGGAGCGATTATGCAGTAGGAACAACCCCATACCTCCCGGGTGGGAAGCCCCACAGACTGGAAAGTAACTGCATCACAGAGACTCAGCTACAGGACTGAGAGTTCTGAGCCCCATGTCAAAACCCCACGCCTGGGGATTGGGCACAGGGAGAAAGAGCCCCTGGAGCATCTGGCATTGAAGGCCAGTGGGGCTTGTGTGCAGGAGCTCCACAGGACTGGGGGAAACAGAGACCCATTCTTGAAAGGCACACACATACTTTTACGTGCACTGAGTCCCAGGGCAAAGCAGTCTCCATAGGAATCTGGGTGGAGCCTGACTGCAATTCTTGGAGGATCTCCTGGGAAAACAGGGGTGACTGTGGCTTGTTGTGGGGGAAGGACATTGGATGTGAAGCTCTCTGGAACATTCATCAGCCTGCATTTCTCTGGAGGTGGCCATTTCTGGGAAAATCTGGTCCCTCCCATCAGCGCTGAGAAGCCCCAGGCCAAACAATAATCCAGGTGGGATCACAGCCCCACCCATCAGGAAACGGGCTGCCTAAAGACCCCACAGGCACACAGCCAGCCTTTAATTTCATTGAGACGAAGCCCCACCCATCAGAGGGATAGCAATCAATCACACCTACCAGTGGGCAGACATCACTCCCTCCCATCAGGAAGCCTACAGCAAGCCCCTCCATACCAACTTTAGCCACAGGGGAGGAAAACACCAGATCTAATAGAGGCTACAACTCTATTGTTGGCAAAAAGGTCACCACACCAAAAACCTGTAAAAATGAAAAGACAGAAAACTTTAACTCAGATAAGGGAGAAAGAGAAAAGCCCAGAAAAACAGCTCAGTGATGAGAAGATTATCAGCCTCCCAGAAAGAGACTTTAGACTGTTGATGCTGAAGATGATGCAAAGCACTGGAAATAAACTGGAGGCAAAGACTGATAATTTACAGGAAACACTGAGCACAGAAATACAAGCTGTAAAAATTAAACAAGAAGAGATGCAAAATACAATCACTGAAATAAAAAATTCATTAGAAGAAGCCAACAGTAGACTACAGGAGGCAGAAGAATGAATCAGCAAGGTGTACACATTAGAGGAAATCACTAATGCGGAAGAGAAAAGAGATAAAAGATTGAAAGGAAATGAGCAGAGTCTCAGAGAAATCTGGGATAATGTTAAACGCACCAACATCAGTATTATAGGGGTGCTAGAGGGAGAAGAGAGAGTGAAGGGGACAAAAAAAAAATATTTGAAGAGATAATAGCCGAAAATTTCCCTAATATGGGAAAGGAACCACTCAGTGAAATTCAGGAAATGCAACGAGTACCATATAAAATAAACCCAAGGAGGAACACCCCGAGACACATATTCATCAAAATGACCAAAATTAAAGACAAAGAGAAAATATTGAAAGCAGCTAGGGAAAAGAAACAAATGACATACAAGGGAACCCCAATAAGGTTATCAGCAGATTTTTCATCTGAAACTCTGCAGGCCAGAAGGGAGTGGCATGATATACTTAATGTGATGAAAGGGAAAAACTTCCAACCAAGATTGCTTCACCCTGCAAGGCTCACGTTCAGATTTGAAGGAGAGATCAAAACCTTTACAGATAAGCAAAAGCTAAGAGATTTCTGCAACACTAAACCAGCTTTATAACAAATCTTAAAGGAACTTCTCTAGGCAGAAAAGAAAAGGCCATGACCAGAAACAAAAACACCACAAATGACAAGGCTCCACCAGGAAAGGCATATATACAGTAAAGATACTAAATCACCCATACACAATTATGCTACCAAAATCAGAAATCATGAGAAGAGAGCACAGGTGCAGGTCACTGGAGACGCACGTGCAATTAAGAAACCAACAGCTTAAAACAATCTCATTTGTATATAGACTCCTATATCAAAACTTCAGGGTTAAAAAAAAAAAAGAGCAACAAAAACCCCAAACAGTTAATACAATGGCAATAAGAACATAAATATCAGCAATTACCTTAAATGTTAATGGACTGAATGCCCCAGCCAAAAAACATAGACTAGCTGCATGGATACAAAAACAAGACCCATGTACATGCTGTCTTTAAGAGACCCACTTCACTTCTAGAGACACATACAAATTGAAAGTGAGAGGATGGAAGAAAATATTCCATGCAAATGGGCATCAAAAGAAAGCCGGAGTAGCAATACTCCCATCAAACAAAATAGACTTTAAGATGAAGAACATTTTAAGAGACAAGGAAGGGCACTACATAATGATCAAAGAATCAATCCAAGAAGAAGATATAACAATTGTAAATATCTATGCACCCAACATAGGATCACCACAATATATAAGGCAACTGCTAACAACCTTAAAAGGAGAAATCAACAATAACACAATCATGGTGGGGGACTTTAACATCCCACTTACAGCAATGGACAGGTCATCCAGACAGAAAATCAATAAGGAAACACAGGCCATGAATGAAGCATTAGATCAGATGGACTTAATAGATATTTATAGGACATTCCATCCAAAAGCAACAGAATACACATTCTTCTCAAGTGTGCATGGAACATTCTCTAAGATTGATCACATCCTGGGCTACAAATCAAGCCATAGTACTCTAAGAAAACTGAAATCATATCAAGCATCTTCTCTGACCACAATGCTATACAACTGGAAATCAACAATAAGAAAAAAATGGCAAAAAATACAAACACGTGGAGACTAAACAACACGCTACTAAACAACCAATGGATCACTGAAGAAATCAAGGAGGAAATTAAAAAATACCTAGAAGCAAATGACAACAAAGATACAACACTCCAAAACCTCTGGGATGCAGCAAAAGCAGTTCTAAGAGCAAAGTTTATAGCAATACAAGCCTACCTCAGGAAATAAGACAAAGCTCACATAAACAACCTAACCTTACATCTAAAGCAGCTAGAGAGGGAAGAAGCCAGGTCATGG
The DNA here is from genome assembly GCA_004024745.2 of Catagonus wagneri. NCBI lineage: Eukaryota > Metazoa > Chordata > Mammalia > Artiodactyla > Tayassuidae > Catagonus > Catagonus wagneri. Next base: position 19,326,805 of record PVHT021183518.1, on the reverse strand, counting down.
AAACAACATAAATGCCCATCAACAGAGGAATGGATAGGGAAGATATGGTACATACACACAATGGAATATTACTCAGCCATTAAAAGGAACGAACTGACAATATTTTTAGCAACATGGATAGACCCAGAAATTATCATGTGAAGTGAAACCAGTCAGACAATTAGACAGCAACACCCAATGCTACCGCTTACATGTGGCAACTAAGTGACACAATGAACTTCTCTGAAGAACAGACAATGACTCACAGATTTTGGAAATCCTTGGTTTTCCAAATAAGACAATCTGGGGGGTGGGGGGATGCACTGTAGGTTTGGGACACAAAGTGTATCACATTGACTTGTGATGATATTTGTATACCTATAAATGCAATAAAACTCATTTGTTATGTCCTGTTGACCACCAAAAAAATATATATATATATTGAAGGAAGAGTTATCAGATTTTTAAGTGCAACAAGATGGGGAAAGAGCTAATTTACTAGGCAACAAGATCAACATTTTTTTTATGTCAAAACTAAAGAGAGAAAATTAGAAAAGATCATTGAAAGTCTTCTCTTAGATTTCCAAGTATATTCTAGTGTGGGACACCACATCATGTGGCATTGATCAAAATATAGGTTCAACATAAGCCAACAAAATAATGATGCCGCTGACACCAACTCCAATGCATGGTGCTTAGTATGTGAGAAAATGCTCCCATCATGGAGAATGAGATCCTGTTGCAGAAAGGAGAATACATATGAGGAAGTGGGTTTAAACCATGGGGGTTCACATTAATAGGGACAGTGAAGAACTAGAGATTATAGGATAAAAGGATAGAGATACTTTTTGGTCAGGTGTGGATGCCACACACAGTGTTTAAGGAGTTTTTTGAGTTGGTTATTTAATTTAAAAAAGAGAAGACCAAGAAGAGATGTGAAAACAATTTTAAACACTAAAAAAACTCATGTGGATTATGGGGAAAAAAGTCACTAGGATTAGCAGAAAACATCTTTGTTCACCCTTTTCATAAATTGCCATTATTCACAGTCCATGTTAAATAGCAAGTTCTCTGTGAAACTCTGTGCAGCAATTCCAGAAATACGCTTTTCTAAAACATTTCTGTAGATTTAACTGTTATGACTTTTATCACATATGTATTGGGATTATGTGTTTATTACTGTATTCCCTTAAGAGTTCAGAGCAGGAGTTCCCGTCGTGGCGCAGTGGTTAACGAATCCGACTAGGAACCATGAGGTTGCGGGTTCGATCCCTGCCCTTGCTCAGTGGGTTAACGGTCCGGCGTTGCCGTGAGCTGTGGTGTAGGTTGCAGACGCGGCTCGGATCCTGCGTTGCTGTGGCTGCGGCGCAGGCCAGTGGCCACAGCTCCGATTAGACCGGTAGCCTGGGAACCTCCACATGCCGCGGGTGCGGCCATAAACCCACGGCCATAAAATGACAAAAGGCAAAAAAAAAAAATAAATAAATAAGAGTTCAGAGCAGAGGCCATATTTAATTTAGAATTAGAGCAAATCAAATTTCAGTTTAACTTAAGCCAGAACTTTCAAGCAATTAGAGGTCTTTAAGAATAAAACAGAATCTGGTATTTTGAGATAAAGTGCTCAGTTGTAAATGTTTCTAAAGTGAAAATTCATCTTTCCAGCATCTGTTGAGAAGGGTTTTTCATCAAATTGGACTAAGAGAGAAGTATGAGATTGACAAAATGACCATAAGCTTTCTTTCAACTCCACTAGTCAATGGTTACCATATCTTTCTCTTTTGCTCTTCTTTTCCAGCCACATTTTTGGTGCTCTGTTCCCTTCCCAAAACCTACACAATTTTCCTGTCCTGGGATTCTTTAGAGATAAGGTTCTAACTGGCAGCCAAGAGATTACTTCATCTCTTCAATAAAAATCCTATTATGTGGGCAGCCTTTTAGTTACAAGCTCAAAGATTTATAACAAGTGCAACAGACGGGTGAAAACAGCACTGGGTATGGGTTTAGAATACCCATGTTTAAAGTTTACTCAACTTACTATATGACTTCTGGTAACAGTCTTTATGGGTTTAGTATTGAAATACTGTAAACCTCAATTAGGGTCATTACTGTGAGATAATCTATACATGTCACACAAATATCAAGCAGTATTTTTTAGTATTATTTTCAGGATCATTCTACCTTCATTGCCCTCAGGGTATATGGACTGGTCAGACTTCTTTGTGGACAGGCATGTGTTAGAATATAGAGGCTAAATGTAATATGCAGCTTCTATTTCTTCATCTGTATACAAGTCATTTCCCTCTCCTAGTAGAACACACAAGAAAAGTTTAGTATCATTTAGTGAACAATATTTCCTATCACATAAAATTGCACATTCCTATTAAAGATCATTCTAACCACTCTACTTTTGCATTCAGTGAGGAAAACTGGTTGCACATTGCTCTGAAGAAGCCTGATGGTGTGTCATTCTTAACTGCCTGGTCAAAATAGACACATACCTAAGTGTTAGTGACTTTGTTCTGATATCTTTGGAGATCATCTAGACCCTTGAATCACTCTACATCTGATCAAGTGCCAGAATGGCCACATCATTTATAAGGTTCAGCAAAAAAATGAAAACACAGTGTCCCTTGTTAAACAATTATTGAGAGTTTCAAAATTGTGACAATAAGCATAAACCAGACACAGGGTCCTTCTGAGCCCTGGACCCGCTGCTACTATACAGATCACACATCCATGAAGCCAGCCCTGACATACGTCAATGCAGTAACACTGGTGAAAATATTGTAAACTGCTACGAAAAGTAAGTGAGCATTTTTGCTGATTATGTAAACATCTGAACTAAAAGCAAAGAGAAATTTCTAAATAGACACTGTTTTTAAAAATCTTCAGACACAAATCAAAATATAGTTATAGCCAAGAGAAATTCTGCTTTAACCCGTTTTGAAGGCAAACTTGTATATCTGCATTGTCCATTTCTTTTGCACACCTAAACATCAGAAACTGTAGAGCTGCTAGTAAATAAGCTCTTATGTTTTAGCAGGGATGGTTCTACCTCAGTGGAAATGGTCATCTTGCAGCAGAATATAGGTAAATAATTGTGAATGATTTTTTGGCAAAATACCCCTCTGTTTGTTTTTATATTACAGACTGATAGAGATTCTTTTAGTCATTTATTATTAATGGTAAAAAAAAAAGAAGAAAAAGAAAAAGAAAGGAGGAAGAGACATAGAAGAAACTGAAGAAGAAATCTGTTGGGAGAGACTTCAGCCCTTGGGCTACATTCCTTGCTTTTTATCAGGCAAATCTCTGAAATAAACTTTGATTTTTGTCATGTCTGACTCCATTTTAACTACAAAGCTGGGAATTTTCAAGAAGAGCTCTATATCTTCATAATTTCATTTTGATCAACAGAACTGATTTTGGGGCAGGAACCCTCAAATAAGGCCTCAATTTTCTCATATTTTATAATAACAATATTCACTGATCTAATCATTCCTCTCCTTCTTCAGTGACAATAAACTCCATGGCATAATTCAAATGTAAATTTATGGAAGACAAGAAGGATGTCTGACCTGGTGAACTTCAGGATTTCAGGCCATCTTCAAGACATTTTCTTGAGTAAACATTCAGACTTTAGTGGTAAAGAAGAGTGTTTAAATTTTTCCTCAAATTTCTTCCATATTATAACTATTATTCAATATTTAAACTATATATTAGAAACTAGAATCGATACCATATATTATATATTAATCCCTTTCAAAGATAACCTTAGCTATAACCTCACTGCTAATTTAAGAGATATCAGGAATTCAGATAACGTTAAAGCTCACAATCTCATTTCTTCTGCATAAATCTCTACATAATTACTCTTAAGTATGAGTTCCACACATATTTCAGTGAGAACTGATGTGTACTAATGACTTCACCAAATTTCATCTGTGTTTTCTCCTACCAAATCTACCAGAAAAATTGTTAAAGTGACTGATCTCAGTTTTATCTAGTGCTGATTTTTAAAAGGTGGGTCTAAATAATCTATATGCTATTGGAAGATGAGATGAACATAATGGAGAAAATAATCTCCCAGATAACTGAGAAATCATTATGGATCTTTTTATTAGGTTTATATGGCTTGAATACCAAAAGTGTCCCAATAAAGCATAAACCTTCAGGATCCCTTAAAAATTCACTGAAGAAGAAAAACAGACAATAGCTTTTTGTAACTCTATAGTCAATACGGACTAAATACAAAAGACCAGGTGTATTTTAAACCAATGTTTGATTCCTAAAAAGCACTGCCTATTGACAGTTATAAAGCAGATGTCCCTGCTTTCTTCTTAAGTATCCTGGTTAAGAAAAAATGAGATGGTAAACAAATTAGCTATTCTTAAACACTTCCTCCTTGTTTATGGTGGGGGTCTTTTGTTTTTAAATCCGTATTGCATTGAAATAATGTTCAATTTGCTATGTAGTCTCACAACACAGCCTCACACATAGGCCTAACCTATGTGATTTATGAATCCAAGAAAACTCAACCTAAAAATACTTTACTCTCCCCAAACTACTCAATTAGTCATTTCTTTACTTTGTTTCTTAATTTTTTTCCTCTTAGGGCCACGCTTGCAGTATATATGGAAGTTCCCCAGCTAGGAGTCAAATCAGAGCTGCATCTGTTACCTACGTCAAAACTTGCTGCAACGTTGGTTCTTTAACCCACTGAGCAAGGCCAGGGATTGAACCTGCATTTTATGGATACCATGTTGTATTCTTAACCCACTGACCCACAGCAGGAACCTTTTACCTTGTTTTTGGTTCACTGCTCTTTCTTATCTCGTTTTGTTGAAAACCAAAGAGTTTTTTCAAAAGCATGCAAATAAATGACAGCTTAAATTGAATATACACAGGCTTCTAGGTGACAACATTTTAAATTATTTCCCATTCCTTTATTTTTTTATTTTTTATTTTTATTTATTTTTTTTTGGCTTTACCAGCAGCATATGGGAGTTCCTAGGCCAGTGATAGAATCTGGACTATAGCTGAAATCTATGCCACAGCTGTTGCAATTCTGGGTCTACTGCACCTGGCTGGGGATTGAACCCGGACCTCTACAGCAATCTAAGCCACTGCTATCCAATACTTAACCAACCATAGCACAACGGGAACTCCTCCATTCTTCTTTTGACCTCAAAGGACTTGGGGAAACTAGCACCCATTAGCCAAATCTAATTTTTCCCTAATTCTAACCAACTGCATATATGACTCTGGTGAAGGGGGGCTCTGTACATCTTTTAAGGAATGTTTTCTGAGTGTTTACAAGATGGAAATATTTTACGAAAGTCTTTATCAATTTGCCCCATGTTTATTTAACTTTGTGTACATATCATGTTTAAGTCTATGATACTATCTCTGAGATGAATGGCCAATATTCATTTTTAAAATTTCTTTTTCCATATCTCTATTTTTCGTTAGCTTTCCACATTTTTTTCCTGTATCTTTATCTATGTATTATGCAATAATATAAAAAAGTAGCATGTTTCATATACTGAAGAGAATTTTATCTATCTCATTCTTATTGCAAACATCATATTTTGGACCATTTTATATCTACTAAGCACTACTTGCTTTTCAACTATATGGTCCTCACTTGTTTGCTCTGCTATATTATCACTGATAAGGAAAAGACCTACATTCTTACTTCCTACCCATAAGCCTTGTGTTAAGACTCCATCCACAGGATTCTTCTTATCTTATATATATCAAAAGTTCAAAAATTATACAGCTTACAAAGAGAAATTCTACTTCATCTGTTTCACTTACTCCTATTAAGAATTTGTTGATGGGAGTTCCTATTGTGGCACAGTGGATTAAAGATCCAGAGTTGCTTCTTGGGTGGTTTGATCCCCGGCTCAGTGCAGTGGGTTAAAAATCTGGCATTGCTACAGCTGTTATGTGAGTTGCAGCTGAGGCTCAGATTCAAACCCTGGCTCTGGGAACTTCCATATACCACGAGTGTGGCTGAAAAAGAAAACAAAATTTGCTGGTATTTTACACATTCATTGTTATAGACTTATTAAGGTATTCTAGATATATAATTAATGGCTCAGCACATATTTAATGACAATTTGATAAGGACTGATATTTATATACACCTGTGAAACCATCACCACAATCAATATTCTGACATACACATTATTGTGCATATTTTTTAATCCCTCATTTTTATCTACCCCAATCCCTGCTTCCAGTCAAAAATGGATCTGCTTCTCTATACTTACAGGTGTTTTTGTGTTATCTAGAATGTTATAAAGTGGAATTATATAGAATGTGCTCCTTTTGGGGGTGTCTGGCTTCTTCTTCTTAGTAAAGTTATTTTTAAGTCCACCCATGTTTTTGCATGTTATCAATAGTTCATTCATTTTTATTGCGAAGTGATATTTCATTATACTAGAATAGCATAACGTATTCATTCATCTGTCGATGGAAAGTTGGGTTTTTTTTCCTCCATATTATTTAATAATTTAACAATATTCATTGATATGCTACAGAGTACAAGTCATTATTGCAGATGCAAAAACTGCTTTAATATGTCTGCTTAAAATGTTTGTAGATAATAAAAGATTTCTATTGTCAGGGTGTCTAAACACAACCTTTATAAAAATTATGCAGAGAGGAAAAATGTGTCCATCAGAATTTTATACTTCAAACAAAACACAGATGATGTATATGAATGTTTAGATAAAACCTATATATTTCATGAAATTAACAAATAGACGGTATAAGAGTGCTGTCCATGTAAATGTTTTCTTTAAAACATAATAGGATAGGAGTGGGTGTCTCAGGTGATGTTCTGGAAAAAGAAGGTGTATAGTTTAGCAAAGACTGATATATCACAATAGCTTCAACAGAGGATGGCTACCCTTTTTAAGTCCTTTTAGGTACTATCACCCTAAAGACAGTCACTGTAGGAATCCAGCGTTTGTTTAAACAGCATGCTTTATTTCAATTGGAGACAATTTTCTTAGCAGAGCAAAGCCCTAAAAAACTGGCTGGGACAAGGTGTAAAAGATCCCATCTTGACCACAGCTTGAGTCTGATACACCTTGCTTCTGCCTCTTCTGTCCCTCCTTCTTCCCTACCTAGATATGGCAGGTCAAGTAAAGCAAAGGTCAGCAGACAGAATCTGGCGATGAAATGGCAAATCTCTTGACTCCAACCTTGGAGAAGACAGATGTGCCTATTTATCAGAAGTGTAAAATGTCACCTACACTTCCCATGGAATCAACAGTGTTCTCTCTAAGGTAACTGTGTATTTGATTTGTTTTCTTCTTCACAGGAATTGCACAGGAGAAACTAACAAACTGTGTGTATTAAGAGCTGTAGGGAAACCTAGGAGTTTTATTTTAATGAGATATAACACAGAGCCATGCTCATCTCTAAAATCTGACTTGATAGGAGAAAAGAGCTATTCTTCCTAAAGCTAGAAGGGCTTCTAAAATCTACTTTTCCTTACTTTCCAGTAACAACTTTCCGTTAGGTAGCTCCAGAAATGATGATATAGATAAGCAAAGACTAATAACTTTTGCTCATATGAATGACATAATATTCATATCTTATTAACCAATAAACATGCATGTTGATTTAATACATATCAGCACATCTTTTTCTTTTTTGTCCTATTTACCTATCAAACTTCTCTCTGATCATGTGCATTTAGTTTTATCTTCAGAGTCAGTAACTTACATTACACGGTTACCTGCTTAACAACTTAAAAAAAAATGTAAGAGAATCCTGAGAGATATATAACAGCACATCTATACTGATGTTCTTCAAGAGATCAACAGTTCGAATGATGGTTTCTGACAAGTTTTTCTCCTTAAAAAGAAGACTACATTTTCCACTTTGCTGAATTTGGTTGTGATGACTGTTACACAACTATAAATGTAATAAAATTCATTGAGTAATAAAAAAAAAGTGGGAAGGGAAAAAAAGTAGATAAACAAACAAAAAAGAAAAGAAAATTCCAGTTGTGTTCTCCTCAATCTCTGGGTGCTGTGGAAGCACACACCTGTGTAATTAGGCATTAATTCCAGGTAATAGAACAGCCTGCCCTGCCCTTACTTTTCAGTGAGACTTGTTCTCTGTTTCTTTCCTTGCACTGCATTCACAGCATTTCTTATTTCGGTACTCTTTCTTTCCATCTCGTCATGCTCAATAAACTCTTCTTTCCTTTCACCCCGCCCAGAAATTCTCCTTCCCACCTGCATGCACTGACCATGACAGAAGCTTAATTAGTACTGATAACGATCATGTGATAACAGTGTAGGACTGGTACAAAAAGCAAAGTTAAGGGATTTTCAGTCAAGAAATTCATAGAATCCTAAGGCAAAAACTGTCTTTTGACACTTTGTGTTGAAGAATCATTGGTTCTTTAGGCAAGTTTCTTACTGCAATAGTAAAGTCATGCTAATGAAGATAACTGAATAGCAAAATTATGTTAATGTAGACCAGTGATTTGCAAACTGTGCCTGGGTGCCAAATCCGGTCCTATAGGCAAAGCTTAGAAAGTTCTTTATAACTTTTCAGGATTATAACAAGGGAAAAATAAAAGAATATGCAAAAATAAAAATTGAAAAGTTCCAGTATGGCTCAGTGGAAACAAACCCAACTAGTATCCATGAGGTTGCGGGTTTGATCCCTGGGCTGGCTCAGTGGGTTAAGGATTCAGTGTTGCTGCAAGCTGTTGTGTAGGTCGGACTTGGCTAGGATCTGGCATTGCTGTGGCTGTCATGTAGGCCAGCAGCTATAACTTCAATCTGACCCCTAGCCTGGGGACTTCCATATGCCACACCTGTGGCCCTGCAAAATAATAATAATAATTTTAAGCAGCAGAAATCTTATGTTGCTTGCAAATCCTACAGCATATATTAATCTAGCCCTTCAGAGTAAAAATTTGCCAACTCCTAAAGCAGACTGTAAGTTGGATGGATGGGGAGGTAGTTTCAGTTTCAGGCTCTAAACACTGTATAGGGCTAGACAATTCGTTTGTAATTACTCGAGCCTATTGCAGAGAAGCAGAAAATCATTCCTATCAAATAATAAGTAGGGAGAAATTTGGGTTTGGTATGGAAAATTTGACATGGAGATTGGAAAATAGAGAAAGGTACATTCAAAAAGCAAAAGGAAAAACTTGTGCAAAGGCATACATGGGTATGAAACTGAGCAGGACCCTACGGGGCCCTCCCAGGTACAAATCCTTTCTGTAGCTCCTATTTCTTGTCTGTAGAAAACAGGCTTCATTCAACTTCCTGAGACCTTCCTTGACTCCAAAGGTCAAAATAAAACAATTGCTAATCAGAGAAGTATGGGTTACAGAAACAAAGGAGGAAAATTCAAGAAACAGTAGTGCCTCAAAGAGGCAAGGTCCCGGTTACTCCTCAAGGAATATATATGTACAATTTTTGAGTTCTACTATAGGAATTAAGTCCCCACTCATCCAGGTGGAAGATGGTAATTTCAGGCTGAGCACAATCTGGAAACACCACCCTATTACATCACCATCAACCAATCAGAAGAAAGTCACGGACTTTGCAGCCCTAACCACAAATTTTGCCTATAAAAACATTTCTCTGAAAACCATCAGGGAGTCTGGGGTTTTTGAGCACAAGACATCCATCTCTTTGCATGGCTCTCCAATAAACCTTTCTCTGCTCCAAATTCTGACATTTAGGTTTGTTGGGCCTCCCTGTGTGCCATGCACACAAACTTGTGTTTAGTGATAAGGATACAACAAATATCTCTTTATTCATAATCACTGCCTCCATCAGCACTTACTCAGATCCTGATTTTTAACAAGTGGTATAATAAGCAGGCCAATTAGCTTCATCTTAGCTCCAAGTGAACCAATTTTCTAAGAGTAACAAGAACTGATCCATTAAAGATCTAGCTCTTCAGGGAAAACCACTCACACATCTCTGACAGTTATCAATGTTGATCATCTTTTTTCTTTTTATTATTATAGACACTGAATTCCAAATAAGACTTTTCTTCAGGAAATCCTTCTAGTGTATTTTCTTCTCATGATTAAGTATAAAGCTAACTACAATTGAATAGCCTAATGGCCATTTTGGAATCTGTTAAAGGAGTTAAACCCACTTGATACAATGCAAATTGCTGATTAATAAAGTTATGCTAATAAATCCTTAGTAACATAAGTAACAACTGATTTTGGTGTAAGTTTTAGATAAAACATAAGTTTTTCATTTGCTCCAGAAAAACTACATATTTTTTATTCCACAATCTTTCTGTTCTTTGATGTTATCAAGAGTGAGCATAGCTGAATACCAGTAAATCATGACATATAGAACATATTTCTGTGTAAAGTATTATACAATATCTTATATAAAATGATGTACATCTAAGATGTACATGGTCTAGGAAATTTTTTTCCACCGTTCACTTCTAAACTATCAGCCTCAGGCTGATCCTAGGTCTCTGGATTAATCTGTCAGCAGTGTATGAATATATAGATACAGCTGATATCAGGTAAAGCCAGAAAATTAATGTTTAACATCCAATCATAAAGACAGACCTCCAGATTCTTAAAGTAAAACTAAAACAACACAAGGAAAGTGACTTTATCTAACAGTGTTAAGAGAAAATCAAAGAAATATAGAAAGCAATGTTAAAATCGGATATACAGGAGACAGGAGAAAGAGAATGAAAGGAAGAGAGAAGAAGAAGGAAGAGGAGAAGGAGAGAGGAATAAGGAGGAAGAAGAGGAGAAAGAGAAGAAGGAAAAAAGAGAAAGCCTTTAGTCATACAGAACAAACAGATTTAACCATTATCAGAATGAAAATTCAAAGCTCAAATTTAAAAAAATAATTTTTGTAAACTTTAGGAAAATAAAAAGTGCACAGAGGACACTGTCTGGTTTGTTTCTATAAAGGATATGAGTACATTCTTTTGGTTTCGTGAAAATGTTAAGGAAGAAAGAGACATTTGCATGACAACTAAGTCCATCTGTTATAAACCATTAACATTCACTTATATCTTGATCCTGGATGCCCTACTCCTTTATTCGTCCCATCCATACCAAGAAAACCACCGTTTTTCTGCCACACAAATTGAATCAATCCCCAAACTGGTCTGATAATATAATTTTGGGCCCCTTCAAAGAGGGAGCTAAGTGTCTCTGGAGATGAGTATCATCTTCCAGTTGGGTGATAGCTAGAGGACTTCATACCACTAAACCATCACTCAATGTGTCTTTTGTGAACTTTCTCTTATGCCCCTCAGTGACTGTCCAAATATTAACAGTTTCTTCATGTTTTCACACAACTCAGCTCCTATTCTCCCCATCTCCAATAGCAAATTTCACCACCTAAAATACCGAATAGTGGCACTTACGGCACTGTGCCACAGCTCTGTCTTGCTGATCTGTCTCCACCAGTTAATTGTAAATTGCCTTGGAACTGGCCATTTTTTTTCCTTTTTTTTTTTTTAAGGCCACACCCTTAGTATATGGAAGTTCCCAGGCTAGGTGCTGAATTGGAGCTGGAGCGTCAGGCGTATGCCACAGCCATAGCAATGCCAGATCTGAGCCACATTTGAGACCTACAGTGCAGCTCATGGCAACACCAGATCCTAAACCCACTGAATCTGGTCAGGGATCAAACCTGTATCCTTATGGATACTAATCAGGTTTGTTACCACTGAGCCACAGTGTTCCCAAGAAGTGGCCATTTCTTATTTAATTTCATTTTTCCAATGACTAGTATACAGAAATCTCTAACATAAGTAAATGGATATTGATTCATTCCTCAGTCTCCTTGTTCGTATTCATACTCTTTTTTCCACCATCCTTTCAACTGTTGCCAAATTACTTCTGAACTCATAGTGTATCACTCATATTCATTTTCTGGAAAGACTTGGTTAAGTATTTCCAGTCTGGGCTACCTACTCTCTGTGCCCATAAAACACCTGTAAATAACTTAATTAGAGTTATTATTACATTACCGGTATGAATTAAGTTATACACATAGAACAAAAAAATCTAATATCACAGGAAGATAGAAAATTATAACTAAAATATCTTTTCTCTCCAATTCCTTGAAGGACAATGTCAAGTCAAATGGCTTACATCAATTACTGAAAATCATGAATCAGTTTTCTTTAAATTTAGATTATGGTTTTCAGAAAGTTTATTTTTGTCTTCCTGAAGCTTTGAAACACCTTTCCTTTTGTTCATCTAAGAAGAAGAATATGCCTTTAGCCTGACTCTAAGGTCATCCAAGTTCTTAAACATAACGTTTGTTAAAAAAATGTTTTGACTTCCTGTTTCAATTAGCACTAATTTCTCTTAATTATGCAGCACAGCTTTCATTCCGATATTCTAAATTAAGTGCATTTTTAAAATACTGTGCATTTTTTCTTGATCTTTATTTTATTTTTATTTCAGAGTGTACCTTACAAATATGAAAAAAATTTTTTTTCCTTACACATTATTGACAGTTTGGAAAAAAATGTACAATTTTCTCTTTATTTTATAGCGTCCAGTTTTGTAATGCAAATGTGATTTCTGTTCATTTGTCTATTAACTGGCATTTTTCCACAACCACTTTTAAGGTCATCTCTTCTTCTTAGATGTTTTGAAATTTCATGAGAATATGTCTTAGCAATAGAACTTTTTCCATCTATTATTCCAGACAGTCCTTAGGTCTTCTCAATCTATATTTGTTCTTAAATGCTGTGAAATAATCTCAATTAGTTCTTTGACTATTGCCTCATCTCATTATTTTCTATCTATCCTTTCTAAAATACTTATTATTTGCATAAAGGAATTCAAGCCTCTATATCTCTGATGTCTCTCATAGTTTCCTACTTTTTTGACTTTTCGCTGTATCTTTTGAATCATAGCTGTGGTTCTATTTCCTTCATTCCTTCTTTCCTCCTTTCCTCCACCCCCCCACCCGTTCCTTCCTTTCTTTCTTCCTTTCTTTTTTTCTTTTGCCTCCCCGTGGCATATGAACATGGAGTTTCAGGACAAGAATCAGATCTGAGCCATAGCTGCGACCTATGCAACTCAGGATCCTTAACCCTTTGCTCCAGGCCTAGGATTGAAACTGTGTCCCTGAACTCCAGAGATGCTACCACTCCTGCTGCACCACAGTGGGAACTCCAATTTGATTCTATTTTCTAACACACTTTAAAAATAATTATTCTTTCTAGGAACATATTATTTTTCTGATAATTTTTTTTGTGGAGTCTTGATGTTGTTTTAATGCAGAGTCTTCTGGAATTTATGGATTTAAGTGCAGATTTTATTTTTTATAATTATTTTTATTTTTTATATTATAATTGCTTTACAAAGCAACTTTCTGTCAACTTTCTACCATACAGCAAAGTGACCAGTCACACATACATATGTACATTCTTTTTCTCAGGTTATCCTCCATCATACTCCATCACTAGTGACTAGAAATAGTTCTCTGTGCTATACAGCAGGATCTGATTGCTTATCCATTCCAAAGGCAATAGTTTACATCTATTAACCCCAGATTCCCAGTCTATCGCACTCCCTCTCGCTCCCCCTTGGAAACCACAAGTCTGTTCTCTAAGTCCATGAGTTTCTTTACTGTGGAAAGGTTCATTTGTGCCCTATATTAGATTCCAGATATAAGTGATATCATACGGTATTTGTCTTTCTCTTTCTGACTTACTTCACCTAGTATGAGTGTCTCTATTTCCATCCATGTTGCTACAAATGACATTTTTTTGTTCTTTTTTATTTTGAATAGTATTCCATTGTGTATATATACTATATCTTCTTAATCCATTCATCTATCAATGGACATTTAGGTTGTTTCCATGTCTGCTATTGTGAAGAGTGTTGCAATGAATATGCAGGTGCATATGTCTTTTTCAAGGAAAGTTTTGTCCAGATATATGCCCGAGAGTGGGATTGCTATATCCCATGGTACTTCTTTATTTAGTTTTCTGAGGTACCTCCCTGCTGTTTTCAATGTTGGTTGTACCAATTTACATTCCCACCAACAGCGTAGCAGGGTATTTTTCTCCACACCCTCTCCAGCATTTATTTGTTGACTTATTAATGATGGTCATTCTAAGAGGTGTGAGGTGGTACCTCATAGTATTTTTGGTTTGAGTTTCTCTAATAATCAGTGATGATGAGCATTTTTTTCATGTGCCTGTTGCTCATCTGTATATCTTCTTCGGAGAAATATCTATTCAGGTCTTTTGCCCATTTACTTACACGCTGAGAACTACAAAACATTAATCAAGAATTTAAAGAGGATTCAAAGAAATGGAAAGATATTCCATGATCCTGGGTCAGAAAAATTAATATTTTAAAAATGCACATATTAGCCAAAGCAATCTACAGATTCAGTGCAATCCCTATCAAATTACCCAGGACATTTTTCACAGAACTAGAACAATTTAAAAACTTATATGGAACAATAAAAGACCCAGAATTGCCAAAGCAATTCTGAGGAACAAAAAACCAAGCAGGAGGCATAACTATCCCAAACTGCAGGCAAAATTACAAAACTAAATCAATACAGCATGGTACTGGTACCAAAACAGACATATAGACCAACGGAATAGAAGAGAGAACCCAGAAATAAATCCAGACACCTATGCTCAATTAATCTTTGACAAAGGAGGCAAGAATATAAAATGGAAAAAAGTCTTTTCAGCAACTGGTACTGGGAAAACTGGACAGCTGCATGTAAAGCAATGCCACTGGAACATACCCTCACGCCATGCACAAAAATAAACTCAAAATAGCCTAAAGACTTAAACATAAGACAAGATACCATCAAACTCCTAGAAGAGAACATAGGCAAAACATTCTCTGACATCAACCTTACAAATATTTTCTTAGGTCAGTCTCCCAAAGCAACAGAACTAAAAGCAAAAATAAATAAATGGGGCCTAATCAAACTGACAAGCATTTGCACAGCAAAGGAAATCATGAACAAAAGACAACCTACAGAATGGGAGAAAATAGTTTTAAAGGATGAAACTGACATGGGCTTAATCTCTAAAATATACAAACAACTTACAGAACTCAACAGCAAAAAACCCAACAACCCTATTCCGATTCATTTTAACATCATATTTTATTCTTTTACTCTACTAATGAATGCTGATTTGCTCTTCTTCCTAACTTCTTTTTGAGTAATTAGCTGTTTTTCATTTTATTTACATTATCTTCTTTCTTCCCCTTCTTATGTCCTCTCATCCATCCCTCCCTCTCTCCCTCATATCTTTCCTATCTCCCCTCCTTCTTCTTTTCCTTCCAAACCTTGCATAAAGGGGAAACTGCTATATGATTCCAAACTATAGACAGAAAATCTGTTGCCAGAGTCTCTTCCCTTGTACATAGTTTCTTAACTTTCTTATTTTTAAATAATTAGAGACTCCAAGGAAGTTATAAAAATGTCCAGAGAGATCTTGTGCCCCTTTACTCAGCCTCCCCCAACATAACACAATGCATTATTATGTTGATTTCCCAGTTCACTATCAAAACCAGGAAATCAACATTGGTAAAATGCACAGAGCATTTTTGAATCTCACAAGTTTTTAAAGCACTCATTCCAGGGCATGCAGAGTTTTATATGATTTTATCATAGGTGTAGCTTTATGTAACCACATTCAAGATGAAAAACTGTTCCATTACCAAGGGGCTCCTTTGTCCTACCCTTTATTTGCCGCACATTTTTGTAAATAAGCCATTTATATGCATATCTGTATTTTATATAAAATATCCTACTTTGCCAATGTTCAAAAATAATTCAAAATGTTTAAGATACTTTCTCATCCAATACCGTGCAGGCCTAGACAAAGATGTCTATTGCCTAAAATCAGCTGAGAGCTGTCTGTTTGCCATCTGGTATACATTATGACTCAGCTAAACAAAACTGTGTATCTGATAGTGTATTATAGGCCTTCATCTAGTATTTCGTATTTGTTTATCTGGAGATAGAGACGTGCACTCTACTGTCACTCCTTACTATTTAGACATTTGAAAGAAAAGGTTGATATTGTTTATTCCTAAGATTGTTCACCATTTACTATGTACAATATTTATAGCTAAGTATAGTAAGTCAAGGGTCATTCTTTCCTTTCTAATAATCACCATATGCCATCCATAGATCTCTTTTCTCAGGCTCCTGATTCCTGACAATTTATATGAATTTCAATTGTGATTTCCCCACTAAGGCTGTCAGATATTTATCATCCCCACCAGAGTCAGTACAACGGTGGGCCTAAAAGTCTATTCCTGGGCCTGGGTAGCAAGTTCAAAAGCCTGTATATTTAACCTCATATATTCAAATTGGAAAAACAATGAATATATGATAAAATAGTGAGATTTAGACCACAATGAGTCTGGGAAGTGAGAGTCACACATTGTTTTCTAATCAAATACATATAAAGATTTTTTTCAATTATGAAGTGACAAAAAATCTATAGACCAAGTGGTCTGTGAAGTGTGACTATTTGGAAAGAAGTGTGACTGTTTGCTACATGCAAAATATGCCTTCTTCACTGAAGGCTAGTCAATGTATCCTACTGTAGCTAAATCCAAAGACATAGAAAGGTTGAGGATTGCTACAACACCCTATCATTGGACTGGACAGAAGATGACAGAGATAAAGACCATAGTCCTTTAAAAGAATACATCAGAGTGATTTAACTGTTTTATTTTTAACAGTGAATTAAAGAAAGCAAATTTTAAATTATATCTAACTAAGGCGAAGAAGAGACAGTTAATGAACAACCTGATGGCTGACTAATAGATTATTTCATGAGATCAGAGATGAGGGCAGTTTCATTATGAAGTGTCTGTTTAGAGTCCATTTTTAAAGATGTGGGTTTTGTCAGGCAGTTTTCTTGCTGGAAGCATTTATTATTATTCCTGGTCACGTAGGAAGAATGGAGTGTCTGACAATGATGGACAGTGCAGCAGCAGCCCTTGCTGCCTAGAAATTAATTTGAAGTCCTCTTCTAGAGAACTGCTATCTTCTGTTACTACACAGAAACTTGACTGTAGTAATAATGTGTGCCAACTCCGTTAGAGACACAGTGCAAGGCAGAAGCTTAGGATTTCCAAGAGAAAAAAAAAATGCAGAAAGTAATCAAAGAGGAAGTTTAAAGGGAAATGTCTAAATTCTCATTATTAGGATATTTAATGAACATTCTGTAGCCATACTTCAATTTGCAATAGTCAGCTTTATATTATATACAATAGGCAATATAGGAACACATATTCTATACTAGGAAAAGTTCCATGAGTACTTGATTTAATACTAAAATTAAATTGTTAATACTAACAGGTCAAATATTTATTGAAATCAGCCTAATAATAATAATAATAAAATGATAATAACAAAAGAAGCATACGGTTACTGAGCTTTCAGTATATGCTAGGTATCATGACAGATTACAGTTATGATATCATTTAATCTTTGTAATGACCCTGTAAATAAATTATCATCTCAGTTTTACAAATGAGGAAGCAGTCTTAAGGTTGAATAAATTGCCTAAGGTTATCTTACTTCAGAGTCTATACATTTAATCACTAGGTAATATATATCATGAGCTCACTGACAGGAAAGGATGGTAGAAACATATAACAATAGAAGACACTTATTTGTTCCTATAAGTGTATACAAAGAATATATAATACATACACAATTTATATACATACACATGTATATTATATATTTATAATATAAATATGTATGTATTCACCTGATTCCTCCAATCTTCCTGTGAGGCAGAGATATTATTATTGTCATTATTATAATTATTAAGTGCATGCTGCAGATGAAATAAATGAAGCACTGAAAATTTAGTCCATTTGGCCAAACTGGCCCAAGGACTTCTCCCAGGGCCAGGGTCAGTGGGTTCCAGTGTTGCACTATTACCCAGAACACTGTACTACCTATGCTAGAGATAAGGATTCAAAAACAGAAGGAGAATGAGTCCAAGACTACAATATTTTGGGAGAGATCTTTAAACTAAAGCCACTTGTGGCCCCAAGTTTTGGTACCTTTTCTCATTCCCTTCTCTACATTTCATCAGTAGAAATCAGTTATCAGATGATACAGTCTGAATGTTTGTGTCCCCACAAACTTTACTGTGCCCAGTGTGACAGTGTTACCTTTGGGAGGTGCTTAGATCATGAGGGTGGAGCCCAACTGAATAGGATTAGTGCCTTAAAAAATAGACCCCAGATAGTGCCCTAGCCCCCTTCTACCATGTAAAGATGTAGGAAGACACAGACTATGAATCAGGAAACTAGATATCACCAGAACACAGGTATGATGGTGTCATGATCTTGGACTTCCAACAACCAGAACTGTGAAAAACAGGTTTCTGTTGTTTATAAGCTACTCAGTCTATAGCATTTTGTTACAGCAGCCAAAAGAGGCTAAGACATAATTCTGATAGAAAAATGCTCATGTAACTGATATGAAATCAAGGCTCATCCAAGATTAATGAAACACAGAGGACCACCACAACATTATATCACTGACCTGATTTTCCAGGTTATGTATGCATTTTGGAGGGACAATCCAGAATGATTTTAAAAATTAAGAATATACATATATCCATAAAATGACTATATATATATATATATATAACTATTCCAATCCCTCATTGATATTTAAAAGTATAAAGAACATTAGCAAAATTTCTCAGGAGATTAGGGATTTAATTAGGAACATTTCCTCTTCTAGAATAGATTAGAGGGTAATGCATGGATCCCTGTAACTCCATATGCAAAGCTATAGGGAGGCTTACTCTGTTTTCTCCAATGAATGATGAGAATTTGGGCAGATGTGTTATACTGTACCAGAAAAAGCCTATTGTTTTGAACTTACATCTAATAAATTACCGAAGCATAACTTTTCCAGGAAAGTGACAAGCTAGGTACATTTTGTTTTAAGGATGCATGGACTACTAAAATCTGCATCCATCTCTTACCTTCTTGATAACCCCATCTTCCTGGGAATATAATACTGACAGAAACCTAGGGCTACCCAATACTACACTCAGATCTATATCTGAATCTGCCCTCTGAGTGCATGACAAATATATCTCTTCATCTTAAACCTCATCAAAATATATTCTTCCTTAGAGTCCTGTTGTAGCTGGCTGTGGAAAAACATGATGTTTATATGGTTAAAAACTGCCAACAACTTAGTATGTAAGTATTTACATTTTCCCCAAATACCCCTAGAATCATCATTGTTTTTGCCCAAAGGATGGGTCTAATGCTAATTCTAGGAACAAAGGTCTTAACTTCAACGCAAGGTAAGATAAAAGTGCTGGTGTATAGATGGTTTCCATCAAATCATGCCACCCCCTTTGATTTCATGGCTGCTATATAAAGACAGCAACCTATGTGATCCTGTTTCTTGTTTCACCTCTCTTTATATAATACCCATCTATTCTCTAAGGCTTTCCTCCATTCAGACTTTCTTTGCTTCTGCAACAGAGAAGAACAAATGTGATTCTGTGTTGCATCTACTCCTTTAGCTCTAACCCTTGTGCTTTGTTGCTTGTACTTAGTCATGTTAGCTCTGAACCTTTGTATAAGAATGTTGCCCACAGTCAGAAATATAAATGATAGCCCATTCTTAAGGCTCTGATCATTAAAGGTGCGATACTTTTCCATTCATGTAGAGATAAAAAGTTGCAGACAGAAGAGAAAATAACAATTGTCTTGTTGGCGATTTATAGGAACATTTTGACAAGACCTGCAAAGACAGCTGCAAGAGCAAAGGATTTCTGCACCAAGAAGTTTGCCATAACCACAGTCACAACCCTTCCCCTTTTAGTGTAAAAGAAGCCTGAATTCTAACTCTGGTAAGATGTTTCCTTGAGATACTAGTCCACCCGCTTCTTGGTCTGCTGACTTTGAATAAAATCACTGTTTCTTGCTCACTATCTCATCTCTAGATTTACTGGCCTTTCCAACAGTGAGCAGTAGGAACTTGGACTCAGTAACACTTCTTTCATTTAGAAACAAACAGAAAACCTTTCTCACTTATCTGAATTCCCAAAGTTAGGTAACTTTTTTTTCCTCTTATATCAGGCATATTAGGCAGTGAGGATTCTGTAACAAAATATCACAGACCAGGTGGCTTATACAGCAGAAATATATTTTCAAACAGTTATGGACACTGGAGGTCCCAGATCAATGTGTTGGCAGGATTGGCTTCCCCTGAGTCCTCCCTCAGAAGCCCATCTTCTCACTGTGTTCTCACATGGCCTTTCCTCTGTGTCTGTGCCCTTGGTGTTTCTTCTTCTGTAAAGATAATAGTCCTATTGGATTAGGGCCCCACCCTTATGATCTCATTCAACGTAATTACCTCCTGAAAGGGTGTATTTAAATATAGTCACATGGCAGTTAGGGCTTCAAATCAATGAATTTTGGAGAGACACAGTTTAGCCTATAATATCAGATTTTACTTGACACTCAGAATTGTAGTTGTTGCAACGTCAGTTTAACTCACCACTAGCCTGTGAGTATCTTGAAGAAAGCAAGCCTAACCAATTCATGTCTGTAACTCCTGCAACATTTATTAAAGTGTTCTTCAAATAACCCTAATCAGCTATGATTCACTGGGAACACAGAGTATTTACACTATTAGCATTTCATAAACACATCATCTAATCCATCTTCTAACATTTTGAAGTTAATAACGTTACCTCCACTTTACAGATGATGAAACTGAAGATCAGATAGATCAGGCATCTTGGTAAAGTTCTCATGCTTACTAAAAGACAGAACTAAAACAAGCCTAAGTCTATTTTAAAGCAAAGCTCTTGCTTTGCTTCAGATTTGTTTCCTCCGAATACACCCCTCATGACATTTGTTGAAGCAAATAAATGTCACTGGAGTCAGGCCATTAGTGCTGCCATTTTCTTTTTCCTATCCCCTATGAGCAGTAGAATTGATGGGATTTTCTTTGATCACTTTTGTTTGGACAGGCAGAAGAGAAAATGATAGAAATGCTGGAAACATAAAAATGGCAGAAGGAGTTTCCCATTGTGGCTCAGTGGTTAACGAATCCAACTAGGAACCATGAGGTTGCGGGTTCGATCCTTGGCCTTACTCAGTGGGTTAAGGATCCGGCATTGCTGTGAGTTGTGGTGTAGGTTGCAGACGCAGCTCAGATCCTGTGTTGCCGTGGCTGTGGTGTAGGCCAGCAGCTGTAACTCTGATTAGACCCCTAGCCTGGGAACCTCCATATTCTGCGAGCGTGACCCTAGAAAAGACAAAAAAAAAAAAAAAATAGCAAAAGCAAAAGAAACACCTTCCTTTCCAGAATTTAACAGGAGGCAATACTGAAGTGATTAATAAAGGCGAAAGAGGGGAGGAAAATATAAGAAAGGTATCTGACCTAATAACCATAATATATTTCAACAGAATAAAGCAGAAAAACATAAAACACTAGTTGGATTTAACAGGCATCCAATCTTATGCACCTAACCCCCATTAAAATGTATAAATCTAACATATAGGATAATAAATTAACCCATTAATGTGTAAATGTATTACATTTAATGCAAGCTACAAGGAATACATTTGCTTTTTAAAATACAGCAGTGAACGGTGCATCCTGACAAAGCAACTACATATCACAATTCACAGACTTAAATGTCCAGGCAAAATATGAAGTCTTGGGATGCCAGGAAAGGCCATATACCATGGGGTGTTTGGAAATGGGTGGAAAAGGAGAGGAAAAGAGAGAAATTTGGAGGGATGTAATAGAGGATAGCAATTAAAGTGAAAATGGGATGTTCCTGAAAATCAGTTGCCAATTCCCTGCAAGAAGACTCCCTAAAAGCCTTGATTAGATAATAGTTGAGAACTGTGTGAATCTAGGCTTTCTTAGAGGCAAGCACAAGTGGTGGTTGACTAGGGCAAAAAGTGAGACTAGTGGGTCTGAATCAAGCAAAATAAATGATTGGCATTTTGTTGCTTTCTGTCTCTGCCATTTTCACTCAGGGGCATCATTCGTATA
This sequence comes from Catagonus wagneri, assembly GCA_004024745.2. NCBI lineage: Eukaryota > Metazoa > Chordata > Mammalia > Artiodactyla > Tayassuidae > Catagonus > Catagonus wagneri. The sequence continues at coordinate 19,304,759 of PVHT021183518.1, read as the reverse complement.
GTCTTCTGCAAAGCAAGAACTGAACTGTGATGAGAACTGATGCTTTCAATTTTTCATGCATTAATTTTCTATTTCACCGATATGTCCAGAAACATTTACTTGTCTTTCCCTAAACTGTCTAGATAATTGGTTCAATTCTCTGCTCTGCTTTGACTGTGGGAACTTTGCCATTTAAGGCATTTTTCTTTCAACTTACACTCAGTTGGCTTAAAAAGGTGCTGCTACTAAAGCAAGAAGGTCAAGATAGATAGTTAGACCTGACAATTTACATTGCCCAAGTTCCTGGCTTAGTTACTTAAGTTTTGTAAGAGAGAAAGAAAAATGGCAGAGGGCTTATACTTTTTAGCTACTTTAAAGTGTAAATAATCAACCACATGTCAAAGTTAGCTGCATCTGGCTCCCTCTTTCTGCCTACACCTTACTTTCCAAAGAAATGCCTCCTGCAGAACTGAATCTATAGAAAAGGATACAGCTGAATCTGCCATTCTGGCTGAAACATCTTTGGGTACCAATAGGAGATCAGCTCAGTATCAAGGGCAGCAGTCCAGTCTCGATGGACATATGATGACAGTATTTAGAAGCATAGCTTTCTTCATTATTAAAAACTTACCACAATCACTGATAACTGTACTACTTTGTTGTTTTTCTCTGGATTTAGAATATTTTCAATATATGGTGCTATTGTCTAAATGTTCATATTGTCTTAAAATTCCCACTCTGAAACTTTAACCTCTAAGATGACGGTATTAGGAGATTGGAGACTTTGGGAGGTGCTTAGGTCATGAGGGCAGAGCCCTCACAAACAGAAGTAGCACCCTTACAAAAGAGGCTTCTGAGAGATCTCTCTTCGCCATGTAAGGACACAATGAAAAAACTGTTTTCAATGAACCAGGATGATATTTCATTCTAAGGACTCAAATCAAAAATTATAATACGAGAAGATATCTTAAAATGGTTCACAGTCAACCCAATATTATGGGCCAGGAAATAGGGAGCCATATTGATTAGATGGCCTTTATGGTCACACAGATAATGAGAGGAACCCTGAGGTCACAACCGGGATCTTCTGACTTGAAGTGTAACAATCTTTTACATACACACATTAGCTTTTACCTTACTTTGGCCAGTGCAGTTTATTTTATGTCGTCTTTGTTGTGTTTAACATAAATTCAAGTAAGATTACTAATATATGATGTCTATTTGCCCTTGACCTGAGAACGTTTATTTGGACTAGGACATTTATAAGAAGTAACACAGCAATCTCTGAGCAAAGCCTTTATGGACATTTTTAGCACATGTTTTTTTAATGCTACTCCAGCATTTCTAGCTCATCAGATTGAAAGCTCTCTCTCTATCAAGAGTCAGTGAATGCTGCTGCCTGAATCTGTCTGCTTTGATTGAGGAGGTGATTTGTGTAACCATGGAGTAAGACACTGTGGTTTTCTGCAGCCTGAAATAATACTCATCAGAAAGCAAAACTGCCTGAGTGACTGGGATAGATCTAGGGGGAGAAAGGTATGGGTCTGTGGTACTTGGTGACAAGCTATGTTGGCACCAGTGATGCAAAATGCCACTGAAGGTAAGGAAAACTTCTAGTAACATGGTTAAAATGTTTGCCACAGTTTAAAACAGGCATGGCAGTGAAGAGAGCTTTTTTATGATACTGTTCTTGTTACAGGGGCAATGTATCCATAGCTCACCACTGCCTCCCACAAGGGTTGGCTGCTATGATTGCAAGAATTGAAAAAGGCTTTAGTTGGCAGAGCACGTGGTCTTTTTTTTTTTAGAGGAGATGCTGAACAGCACATAGCACAGTGACAAGAAAGCACTGACAGCCAAATACGGCTTCTCTAAGATGAATTACCTTTACTGGAAATTTGAGATCACCTAGTTATACCTCTCAGATCATCTAGTTGTACAGTTTCAGAGGAGGCTAAGAGCCAGAGAATTAAAGGACGCATCCAGTTCTAAACGCAAACTTGAAAACTATGTCTCCTCAAAACCAATACTTTCTTCACCACATTCTGAGCATTGTTGTCTTCTAGTTGCCGAAGTTAAAATGTAATTATATGCTGTTTCCAAAATCTGTTTTTTCATAATATACTTTTAGAATATATTGTGGCAAAGTATACATAACACAAAATATAGTTCAGTGGCATTAAGTATATTCACATGGTTATGCAACCGTCATATTTTGTTTTATCAATTCATCTATCAATATATGCTTGGGCTGCTTCCATCTTATGACTATTGTGAATAATGCTACTATGAACATTTTAACTACTATTAAATATTTGTTTTAGTCTCTACTTTTACTTCTCTGGGGTAATTCTAGAAGTGGAATTGCTGGATCATATGGCAATTCATTTAATTTTTTTGGGCAATTCCCTGACATTTTCCATAGCAGCTTTATCATTTTACATTCCCACCAACAATGAACAAAGGTTCTAATTTCTCCACATCCCCAATACTTGCTATGTTCTATTTTTTGGATAATAACCATTCTAATGGGTGCTACATGGTATCTCACTGTAGTTTCACTCTGCATTTCCATAGTGATTAGTGAGCATCTTTTCACTGTATATTAGCACATTTTATAACTTTTGGGAAAAATGTTCATTCGTGTCCCTTGCATATTTTTAATTGTTTTTTGTTGTTATTTATTACAGATCTATGAGTTCTTTATTCCAGTATCAATCCCTTATGAAAATATCATTTGCAAATATTTTATACCACTATGTGTACTGCCTTCTCAACTTCTTGATAGCGTCCTATGATCATAAAAAGTTTTTAATTTTGATAAAGTTCAATTTATCTATTTTTCCATTTTGTTGCCTGTATTTTTGGTGTCCTATCCAAGAAATTATTGCCAAGTCCAATATAATTTCTTCTAAGGATTCTAATTTTAGTTTTACATATAGATCTTTGATCCATATTGAGTTAATTTTTGTATATGTTGTAAGATAAGTGACCAATTTCATTTATTTGCATGTGGATATCCAATTTATGTACACCATTTGTTGAAAAGCACTTTATTTTTCCCATGGAATAACACTGGCACCTTGTCATTCAACTGTATATGTGTTGGCTTATTTCTCGGTTTTCTATTTTATTTTACCAAAACGTGTGTATTTTCAAGTAAGAATGTATATTCCTTATTTAAGAAGCAAAATAATTGCCAATGCTAAGGTGAAGGTATTTATATCACTTTTTCTTGGGACAGGAGAAGCTGGGAGAGCACCACTGGAACCCAGGTCCTGAGGCATGAGGGAGAAAAACTGGTGGAAATTGAAGAAAAGTCACAGAAAGGAAAAGGATACAGTTAGTTAGAGGTGGCCCTCATCTGCCAAGTTTGTTTATAACCTATGTTCTCCCAACTCCAAGTACTCCTTCTTCTTTCCAGTCTATTGTTGCAACATCAGGGCTGAGGTTGGTAACAGGGTCAGCTCCTGGCCAGCAACCCTGTAGATCAATTAGGTCTTTCAGCTCTTTTGCTTCTTCTTTTAGATGCAACCTTACACCCTCTCCATTCATTCCAAACTTGTATGCATATATCCCTATGTGTGTAAACTAAATGATAAACAACCTGATAGCTACTATTTGAAGAAAAAGTAAAAGTTTGTAAGACAACATACTGGCTTTTGCCAGAGCCATTCAATAATACTTGTGCTATTTTATATGAATGCGAGTTGCTTTGAAATCTGTTGAAATCTAAGTAGCTGCAGTTTTCACAGGATTGTGCTTCCTCTCGAGTCTACGTGTACTAGTTGCCCTTGATGACAGCAATGAGAGTTGACAATAGCAGAGACTGACAATAGAAAAGCAGTTGGCAGCTGAGGTGCCTTAGGTTGGACTCGTGTCCCGCATGATGACAGCGATAGAGTTCTAGCTGTCAGCAGGGCATCACCGCCCCTCAGGAGGGGTACAGATAGAAGTATTTGAGGCAGGTGAATGAAGAAGCAGCAGGAAAGCATCCAAGAAAGATCAGAATGATAAGTTCAGAAAATGTAGCCTGAATAATTTTTATTATTCCTTTATATTAACTGAATTTATTTTATTTTCTGTGTGATCTGAATGACCAAAGTTCTACAGTTTGGGCCCATTTTAAGGAATTTGAGAAAGTAGATAAGTAGTTTTGAGGGGGAGAAAGCATAAACGAGTCATGATTGAAATATGGAAAGATACAATTGAGGATCAAGTCACATCTTGCTGATAGGAATATTCGGAACCCAAACAGTTGAGACCTGAAGATACTTTTATTTAGCTGCATAAATAAATCTCTTCTCTTAGCATTTTTTTCCAGCAAGTTCACAGATAACCTCACTTGACCTTAGGAGTTAATATAGTGACAACTTTAAACAGTGTGTAGTAGATTTTTTAATGATAGTGAGCTATGCACACATATATCTCTCTTCTCTATACAGTGCCCATTACCATGATACCAAAGGAATACACATATTGTAAAGCCTTACTAAAAAATGAATGAGACCTTTCATTAATTTCTGCACATCAGGAGCAAACAAAAACAGGACAGAAAAGCTTGAAGCCTAGAACATTCAGAAGAGTTGCACGAAAAAAACAAAACAAGTCCAACAGAGCTCCTGGGCTATTCCAGTTCTGAGAGGGCATAAAGGACAGAGGAGCAAGAGAGGGTGAAATGGAGCTGAAAGCAAGTGATTCATTGAAGTCTACTTTGTTTTTTGTCACTACAAGAAAGAAAATAATGCAATCAGCAAACCCAGAGCCAATGAAATCTATCAAAGAAATTGTGGTCCAAATATAAGGTGCATTAATTAAGACATGATTTAGAGATAATTGTTGGAAAGTGAGAAAGAATTACAAACAGAGCTCTTTTCCTTACAAAATAAAAGGTCATGAAAATAAGAATTCTAGGCATATTATGGAATTTAAAGAATTAAAGCCATGAAGACAAAAGAAAAAGTACAAGAGACTACGTTTAGGGCTTTGGGGGCTAAAAAAAGTTGATCTCCAAAATGATACATAAAGCAAAAACCAAAATGGATCAGTTAAATTAGATTAGAATTAAGATCAAATTTTAAAAGGTGAAAGAAATGCAAAAGTTAGACAATAAGTGGCAGCTGAAAATATTTGCAACATTTATGAAGCAAAGGGTTAATTCTCAAAATTTATTCAGAGATAAAATAAGGCAAATAATAAAATAAACTTAGAGCAAAATATATAAATAGACGACTTGCAAAAATGGACTCTGAAGTTTTTCAGTCTTCCCCAGTGCAAACAACTCTGCGTTAAATACCCGCTTACACATCCCTGTGTTCACATTGTGAAAGTGCTTCTCTCTTTAGGATACAGTACAGTGGATTACTGGAGGTAGCGTGCACAAGTTTTATTTGTTTGTGTGTTTCTGTTTGTTTTAGTATGTAGGGCAATGCCACCAAATTCTCCTCCAAAATGACTGAGCTAATTTACACTCCTTCCAGCACTGCATGTGCATGTCTATTTCATTGATTTCCTAATATTAGAGGTTATGCCTCTTCTAATATAATTGTGAAAATAGAATCTCACTAAAAGGTTTTCTTTTTCCTTTTATTACTAACTGTGATTAGCATAGTTTCTGCACTGAGTGGATACCTGTACTTCTTCTAAGAATTATTTTTCCTTTTGGGTTATTTGCTACCTGAATTTATCTTGTCCTTCTTTTACAGTATTCTGTAACTTGTTCTTAGATTTTAAAAAATTCTTTGCTTGAAGAATAATGGCTATCTGTTGCTTATAATCCATTGAGAAAGTGGCATGTCCATGTTATCTAGAGAAATGCAGCTAACCAGCAGAATAACTCCAAAATGAAATAATGAAGACTGACTGCCTACAGGATAGTGAAGTTTGGGGCATAAAACCACTCATTTTTGTGATAAAACCCATTGTGTTATTTTTCTTAAATCATGTATTCATTACTTTGGATTTATAAAGATCAATTAATGGGAGGAACAATAAGTGTATGACAAATCCTACATATAACTTTTATTTCCTGTAATAAATTAACCTCATCTGAGCCTCAGTTTACTCATGTGTAAAGTAAGAATAATAATGCTTATTTCAAAGCTGTGTTCTGAGATTAACTTTTTTAAAATGTCTAGCCATTATTGTCCTATTTTCCGTTCCTTCTCCTTTTGGTAACTTCATCCTTCTCTTTCAAATAATTTATTAGACTGCCATTCAACTTTATTAAGTTGCTATTGAATCAACACATTTATTCATTACCTACTAGGTATTAGCTAATATTTTAAAATGCTATGTGTAATTTTCTATCACGGACATTATAATGATGTAGGGGATAAATGATATAATTGCATTTCAGATTCAGTCCAGCACTTTGACCCCACAGTAAGAAAAATAGCATAAGAAAAATAATTACACCTTTGTTTATTAATGAATAAAACCTATAGAAACTTGTGTTCAACAATAGAAGGGATGCTGAGATGACTAAGACAAGATGCACGTCATCAGAGCATACACATTTTAGTAAAGAAGACACAAGGAAGATGTTAAAAAGTACTGTTGAAGATGAGCAAAATTAAATGTTATAAAAAAAGGAAGCGAGTCATGGGTGTAGCCAAAAAAAGACAAAAAAAAATGGGGGGGAAGAGAGGAAAATCGCTGCTCTGTAGAGATCTTGAAACAGTAATAGCCATTTGGAAGGGCCCATGTCGATAGGGAGGCTCTTTTGTTAGATAGAGACATGGAAGAAACAAATGCTCCAGAAAACAGTGGCCAGAAAGGCTTATAGTATACATGGAGAATGGTGAGAATTCCTGGGTTGCACAAGTAGGAAGGGTAGTTGGTGATGATACTGAAAAAAAGCTGCAGCTGAATTGGAGCCCCTGCAAGCTTTGCATGTGGACACTGTCTTCATGCCCGTGGGTGACTATTCTCCCTTCTTTAGGTAACAGCAGAGTCATTTTCTTCAGGGTGCTTCATCCTTCTTATTTTGAGGTCCAGTTAAGATTATCAATAATGTTACCCTTCATCCCTCTCCCCTACCCTCTATGAAGAGGTAGACATGTAACCCCATATAGGCCAATTAGCCTGTCACTTGGGAATCTGAGTCTTGATCAAGGAGTCACATGGACCAGAGGACTGCTGGAGCTAAATTGACTTTAGCACCTTCATGCAAAAGTTCTGAATCTCACCATCAGAATCTATCCACTTTCTGGTCCTTCCCAAAGCTTCTGCTTCCCCTTTACTTTTGTAAGCTGCTCAGTATCCTTCTAATAAACTTCTTGCATGTATGTATCAGCGGGAGAAGGCTTATGAAGTTTTTGTTTTACTATTTCGTTTGGCATAATTTAATCAAAATCAGTTTCTAATGACAATGAACCAAAAGTTATAATTGATGAGCATGTCTAATGGATCTGTACATAATTTGCAATCAATGAGGAGCAATTAAAATTTACTGAAGAGTAATATGATAAAGATGCAATTTAGGAAAAATTGAAGCAACAAGGAATCAGAGTCAGTATACACGTAAAAGGAAGTGCAGTGTTGTGTGGAATTAAGAGGATGAGAAAGGAGAATAAGGCTATGCTATGAGACATGGAAATAAAAATGATATAATATGTAGGAATGAATACAATAATTTTTATTATTGTAAAAAAAAACACCTGACTTTGAAAAAAAAAAATTCCTGCCCACCTTCTGACATGTTTAGTAAGTTTCTTATATACACTGAACCCTTATTTTCAAATTTCATAATGTGAAATTTGAAAATAAGGGTTCACTGTCATGTTTTGATGATTTAAATCACAGTATAAACGAAGTGTTAAAAGTTATTTCTGTCATATAATAGGTGCAAAGTTAATGTTAATATTTGCTAATAAATTCAATAGGGCTTAGTAAATGATTGTATCTGACATGTGAAGTAAGAGGCAAAGTCAACAATGACCTTAAGTGTTTGAACTGAGAGATGTAGCAAATGATGGCAACATTTGAAGAGGGAAGATAAACTGACTTGGAAGTGGGTGAGTAAGAAGATGGACTGGTTAAAATTTTAAAAAAATGAATTTTTAGCATACAGAGTCTTTTTGGGTTTTTTGTTTGCTTGCTTTTCTTTTTGTCTTTTTAGGGGTGCACCCATGGCCTAGGTTCCCAGGCTAGGGGTCTAATCAGAGTTGTAGCCGCCAGCCTACACCACAGCCACAGCAATGACAGATCCAAGCCACATCTGCAACCTACACCACAGCTCATGTCAACACCGGATCCTTGACCCACTGAGAGAGTCCGGGGATTGAATCCACATACTCATGGTTCCTAGTCAGATTCGTTTCTGCTGCACCACAATGGGAACTCCAGCATACAGAGTTTTAAGGTAAAGAGGAAATCATTTCTTTTTTCAAGATTTAAGAGAGTGCTGGGACTTAAAGATAATAACTTTATAGAATCTCAAAACTAGAATTTTTTGTTGCTGTTGTCTTTTTTCTTTTTAGGGCTGCACCTGAGGCATATGGAGGTTCCAAGTCTAGGGTCGAATTGCAGCTGTAGCTGCTGGCCAATGCCAGAGTCACAGTAATGCAGGATCCAAGCCATGTCTGCGAACTACACCACAGCTCATGGCAACACCAGATCCTTAACCCCCTGAGCAAGGCCAAGGATCAAGCTTGCGTCCTCATAGATAAACACTAGTCAGATTCCTTTCTGCTGAGCCACGATGAGAACTCCCAAAACTGGAAAACGGAAAGACATGGTAACCAGGGAGTGACTACCAAAAAAAGAAAATACTGCTGTCAGATTCTATTATGTGCTTATATAAAAGAAGAGTGAAAAAAGGAGAGTAAGTGAAGGAGACAGAAGGGAACACAATATCACAATAGCACAGAAGCCAAAGAAAAAACTTTCAGACAAGGGTTTTCTTACTTCACTACCTCAAACATCACATATGCTGCAGAAAGGACAAGTGTGGATATTAAAAGGAATCTATTAAATTGTCTTATTAGTGAGTCTTCTCAGAGATTTGTTTCAGCGAAGTCATAAAAGCGTAACTAGATGTGAGGGACTATGAGAATAATGCTTCATTTATGTTTCAGGACAGTTCTTATTTATGTTTCAGAAGTTGTTTGGGGAGTGGCATAGAGTACAGTAAAAAAGGAAAACAAAAGAAAGTTGTCCACAAATAAAATAATCACTACTGGCATAATTAGAGCTGATTTGAGAGTATAACAGCAATTATACAGTTTAATGTAGTCATCCAAATTAATGTGTGAACAAATGGTGCAAAAAGAAAGGGTATTTAGAATCCACATACTCCAAATGCCGACACAGTGATTCCATTATATCTCTGCTAGTGGTCACAATATTGTAAATGCTTGCAATATTTTACAATAAAAACATTTTTTATCTTAACAATAAATTCAAAATAAAGCACATAATCATAGCCTTTAAAGTTGAAATTTTCTGAGTCTTGGTAAATATTGAAAATTAAAGACATTTTTACAAAGTTTCCAAGACAGTTAATTATTTCTTCTATCAGCTTTCTCTAGAAATAAATCCCTTTATCCTTCCAGAGACCCATCAGATATCTTTTCATATCATAAGACCTATTCATTTCTTTCCCTATATTTAGCTCTCTGTATGCAATCATGGTATACTCAATAATGGGGGGCATTTCCTAAAATTCATGTTAAATAATGTACTTTATATTTAGTTCTTTATAAACTCTCAAATAAGCTGAAGGATAAAGGAGGACATGTTAGCAATCGTCTGTTCTGAACCCTGGGGAATCAGTGACCACATCAGCTCTTGCACAGGACTTCTTGCTGTCCTTGCTGGGAGACGTTGAATCAAACCCTAGGACTGGGAAAGAAGGTCCCGGATTGTCCTCTGTGTCCTTTAACAGATAACTGTGGACTGAATCCATAATTTGTATTTTATTACCTATACGCATCCATTATTTTCTCTCATAAATATTCAAAAGAGAAAATACAATTAGACCAAAAAATGTAATTAATAACACTCTCAATCCTCACTTAGAAACCCAGTAACATCTAGTTATTTATAAGAGCAGTTAATAATTTTTTTCTGATAAAAAAAATGAGTGCTAGATCTTTGGACACATTGTTATGAAATTTTCTAGAGAAGACAATTAATCATTGCAAATAAGAAATCAAGTTAAGTGTTTTCTTTTCCCTCTTTTATCACAAAGGTATTGGCTAAACCCCAATATCTTTATTAACTGAAATCTAAGGTATTAAGAATGAATCTGGTGGTAAAGAACAAGCACTGAGTTCAAGTTTATTCTAACAAGATAAAGGGCATAATTATTATCTGATTCAAAAATAAATAAGATTTTTTTTTCAAAAATAAACCAATGGGACCTAATTAAACTTAGAAGTCTTTGCACAGCCAAGGAAATCATTAAAAAAAAAGACAGGAGTTCCCGTTGTGGTGCAGCAGACTAATCCAGCTAGTAACTATGAGGTTGCAGGTTTGATCCTCACTCAGTAAGTTAAGGATCTAGCATTGACGTGACCTGTGGTGTTAAGTCACAGACGCGGCTCAGAACCCGTGTTGCTGTAGCTGTGGCATAGGCTGGCAACTGTGGCTTTGATTAGACCCCTAGCCTGGGAGCCTCCATGTGCTGCGAGTACAGCCCTAAAAAGAACCAAAAAGAGAGAGAGAGAAAAAAAAAAGACAACCTATGGAATGGGAGAAAATAGTTGGAAATGAAGCAACTGATCAGGGCTTAATCTCCAAGATATACGAACAACTCATACAACTCAACAGCAAAAAAAAACAAACAACCCAACTGAACAATGGGCAGAAGACCTAAATAGACATTTATCCAAAGAAGACATGCACATGGCCAACAGGCACATGAAAAAAAAATGCTCAACATCACATTATTAGAGAATTGCAAATCAAAACTACAATGAGGTTGCCATCTCATACTGGTCAGAATGGCTATCATTAAAAGCTAAAAATAACACATGCTGGAGAGGTTATGTTGAAAAGGGAACCCTTCTACACAATTGGTAGGAATGTAAATCGACATAACCACTATGTAAAACAGTATGAGGTACCTCAGAAAATTAAAAATAGAAATACCATATGATAAAACAATCCCACTTCTGGGCATATATCCAGACAAAACTTTCACTGAAAAAGACACATGAACCCCAATATTCATTGTAGCACTATTTATAATAGCCAAGACACAGAAACAACCTAAACGTCCGTGAACAGATGAATGGATTAAGAAGTTGTAGTGCATATACACAATGGAATACCACTCAGCAATAAAAAGGAACAAACAATGCCATTTGCAGCAACATGGAAACAACTAGAGATTACCATACTAAGTGAAGCAAGTCAGAAATACCCTATGGGTCCACTTACACAAGGAATCTAAAATATGGAACAAACGAACCTAACTATAGAACAGAAACAAACACAAAGACAAAGAGAGTAGACATGTGGTTGCCGAGGGGGAGGGGGAGGGAGTGGGATGGACTGGGAGTTTGGTGTTAGTAGATGCGAACTATTACATTTAGGATAGATAAACAATGAGTTCCTGCTGTATACTACATAGAACTGTGTCCACTCACTTGTGATCAAACATGATAGAAGATAATATCAGGAAAAGTATGTATATATTTGTATAAATGGATCACTTTGCTGTACGGCAGAAATTGACAGGACAATGTAAATGATTTATAAAGGAGTAAATAAAAGTTTTTGATTCTATCATTGGTTATTTAGGGCCAAAACAAAACATTTGCATTAGCAATATTTAACAAAAATAAATTAACAAGAATGCCTGATCTAAGTAATTTTGTTTTCTTGGTATTTTCTTTCATTCATTTTTCTATTCATTGGCTTAGCTAACATTTATTTTGCACTTAATAGATTCTAGAGAACTGGAAAGGTATAGAGAAGAGACATATGCTGCATGAAGAAGTTTATTACTAGGAAAAATTCCACAAGAGGTACCTAATGAAACCAGTCTGAAAGAAAAGAAAAATTACATTCCTTTTCACAAAGACAGGTTTGCAGATTTCTTCCTTGTCATTGCCTCTATCTCTTGAACTATGATGAAAAAATTAACATTAACAAAACAATAATAACTAATTCTTTGTGAATACCCATTGTATGGTTACTCTAGTCTCATGAACTAATAAATACGTGTAGTAAACTTTTATGTACAAAAAAACATTTTGTACAAAAAAACATCAGCACAGGGCCTCTACTGTAATGTCCAGCAGCTTGTGGTGACACAACACTTTTTGATACATCAGGCATTTTGATATGACAAAGAAATTATATATTTGTTTTACCTAAGAGCCAGAAAAGTATCTTGTTAAAACTGAAAAGAGTTTAGAACACAAAAATGTAAAATTAAGAGTGCCTTTAAGTTTTCCGTGCACTTCCCCTTCCCTGCTAACTTATCTCTCCATTTCTGTATTTGTTTTATCCTTAGGACAATGAAAAACAAGAAGTTTAAACTGTATATGTTATAAAAAGATATAAAAAGGAAGGAGAAAGAGAGTGGAAAATGGGGATGTCTAGGAGGTGTTGGCATTGTGCAAACAAAGAAATGCTTCTCTGGGAGAAACAGCTCTGTTGGTTTCCTTATTTATGGCAGCATTTTTAAAAGTGAGATGCACACAGAGACGTTTCTCTGGACAGCTACTGGGGCCTTCACCACTTCCTATTCCCTGTGCACTCTGATGATGTCGGGCCTTGGGTTTAGAGTTTCAAAATCTGAGCTCTGGGCTCATGTCAGTGAGTCCCCTTTGTTTGAACATTTAGAAACACATTCAGGAAGAACAAAAGCTGTGCTGGTGGGGAAGCACAGTTCCAGAAGTTCCAAGTAAACTCTAGTCTTCCATCCTTCTAACATATGGGTGGAAATTCACAAAATGGATTTTTAATGTGATCCTTTGTTCTGAGCAACTAGAGTGGATGTATTTTTCTTTTAATTTTCTATTTTTCTTTGAATTTTCTTTGATTATATGTGAATACATATAAAATGTCATATATATATATATATATAGCTTTGATTTTAGGGCTGCATCTGTGGCATATGGAATTTCATATGGGGTCCAATCAAAGCTATAGTTGCCAGCCTACATCACAGCCGCAGGAATGCCGGATCCAAGTCACAATCTGCAACCTACACCACAGCTCATGGTAACACCAGATCCCTGCCCCACTGAGCAAGGCCAAGGATCAGACCGCATCCTCATGGATGCTAGTCGGATTTGTTTCCACTGTGCCACAATGGGAAATCCCTAAATTTTATGTTTTTTTTATTTGTTTCCTAATTCAAGTATATATAACCATGTATGCTCTTTAAAAATTAAGGAGAAACAAACTTCACTAATGCAAATGTTTTCAGTTTAAGGGGTTCCAGATCAGAAACATCTCCTTAGTGTGGTAGCTGGTGAGACACAGTACAGATATTTAAAGACCACAGGGGTGAATAGTATGTGTGAGACTCCTCCAATCTTTTTTCCTACTATGTGTTTCAGAATTCTTGCCTGACATGGAAGTAAATCTGAAAGTATAAAAGTATTAAAAACACATAACTCCATGAAATGGAATTACTTATTTCAAGCACATGGAGTACTCTTTAAAAGCATACCTTATTTTATATCTAGGTACATGGGAAGGACAAAGGAAAGGATTTTTTTTTCCCACAGGTTATCACAGAAATAAAATAACCTGTAATATCACAGGAAAAGGCATATCATGTTTAAATAGCTAACCAATAACTTAAAGGCTATAATTTCATAAAATACACAATAATGGTCATATCACTTATTTTTACACAAATAAACAAAAATTCATGATAATCTGTTAAAATTCCCAGGAAAGCAGAAATGGTGGCATACTAACACTTAGTCATTAAGCTGTTATCATTAAGAGCAAAGCAATAGTTTAATTATCATTTTCCTCTCAAATTTTATTTGATGTACTGAATTATTTAATGAATTCAACAAAGCATGTATGCAATGACTGAAAGTTTTCATTTAGATGCAAGTGTAGAAGTATTCTCAGGCACAAACATCTCAAATCACAGGATCTTGACTCCTTAACTCCTTACTTCAATGTTTTTTAAACTACGGTTTTTAAAGCACAAGTAGATCTGAACATAAACTTGGTGGGGTAGAAACAAATTTTTCCTTGCAAGAAATAAACAAAATAGAATAGAAATTACCAAAGTGTTATCGCATGTTAGACAGGTAAATAGCTTCCAAAGTCTTCTGTTTCAGACATGTGCCTGAGTGTGTGAGTGTGTGTGCACATGCACATGTGTGTGTGTACATGCATGTGTGTGTGTTTACTGGATCTCAGTGTAAAATATGTCTCACTGTGGATCATCTCAAAAAGGATTGAAAGCAGCTAAATTACACCACATATTAGACTTTCAGGCAAGAGCTAATTATGACTTCCATTTTCTTTATATGAGAAAACGGGACATCAAAAGGGAGAGCCAAATTATCTAAAATCTCCCAAGTATCACCCTGAAGAACTGAGATTCTACCTGTACTGCTCAAGGATAATTGCCATGTTTTCAAAATATACACCAACTTATCGGCATGTAGAACTATCTTATCAAATATGTCTCAATTTCATGTATTGTGTGTGTATGTGTGTGTGTGTGTGTGTGTGTGTGTGTGTGTGTATCTCTAACTATAAAGAAAATAAGAACAGACTACCCATTCTTATCACAGCTAGCTCCTAATTAATAATTAATCTTGTTCCTGAAATTGATGCAAACCTACTTGTCCACTGCTTATCACTGAGTTTTGATATTGTTTTCAGTCTGAAGTATTCTCAGCAAATCTCATCTATTACATGGATAAAATTCTTAGTATCAATTGTTTTAAACTTAAGCGGGCCTGCCTGTGAACATTAAGTCTGCCTTTTGACATTTTAGCTTTGGACCTGCTAGAAACTTGGCAAAGCAAATGACTATGACAAGTATAGCCAAGTAACTTGTGTTAGTCATATAAAATTAATGAAGTAAAACAAATTTGTCTTTTAATTTTCATTGATTGACCCTATTTGTTTTGATATTCTCTCTTACCCAGCAGCCTTCCTTTCATTCCCTTAAGTTTCCAGAAACTTCTATTTAGCATTTCTCCCTGAAAGGCAATGTGCTAATCACTATACTGATACAAATAAATGAGACCTGTTTTTGTAGAACTTTTCATTTCATGGTTTAATGGCCACAATACTTAGAGGTTTTGTTTGTTTGCTTGTTTAGTTGTACTCATGGCATATAAAAGTTCCTGGGCCAGGAATTAAACTGGTGCCAAGGCAGTGACTTACGCTGCTGCAGTGAAGTGACAATGTCAGATCCTTAACCCACTGTGCCATTAGGGAACTCCTAGAATATTAAGAGTTCTCGACAATAATAATAAAAAAAAAATCTGAAAGTAACAGTTGTGTTACAATTATCTTTTCTAACTCAGGCATCATTTCTATAATTCTCTTTTCTATATCTATTTATGCCTTTTTAGGATTCTCGGATGATCAGTTTTTGCCCTTCAATAGTCATTCCTTTCTCTGAATGGTAGGACAACCTCTAAAAGATGGTTTCTTGATTAAAATTGTTGGATCTTTATAATAATCCACTAAGCAAATACAAAATATATTAAATGAAGAAAAGAGAACAGTACAAAAGACATAGCTATAACAAAATTAAGGACTCTTCTATGAATCATTTATATCATTACTAATTTGTAATTCCAATGTGCCTCCATGATGGATCCATAGTAAATCGGGAGCTCAAAGACTCATTATGTTTTAATATCACCTTAATATTTAGGAAACTTACAGCTATTTATTTGAGATCACTCCATGGCTTCATTCTTTCCTTTCACATGTGTAGCCTCCTAAAACCAAGAAAGAACTGAGTTTGTTGCTAAGCAACAACTAAGGTAATATGAGTGGATCTAGGCATTTCTCTTGAATCAACTAAATAATCAAAAGATTTTAAAAATCTTCAAAAATGATTTTTAAAATCTTCAAAGAAGTACTGAAAACACCCATGAAGTCATATGTTTTAAGGAAAAGGGAGAAAGGTAAATTCTAACTTAGATGTAGGAATGATTTTGTATTCAGAAGTGTGTTTTCTTTAAAATATTATTAGATTTTTTAAAAATAAAATCAACTGAATGGATATTTTTCTTAAGAAACATTGATGCTTTGTAAACTACTTGACCTGTTACAGAAAGTAGTGTTTTAAGTGGGTTTCCTATCCAGCCAAAGAGAAATAAGGAGAAAAAAAGGAAATAAAAAATCCAATGAAGAATGTATTTTTCAAAATTGTTTATAGAAGTTGAATAAATTAGAAATGAATATTACAAATGTCAGTATCTCTGAGACAGCATATTCTTGGACTCTAGGGACTGGTAGAGAAAAAAAAAAAGATGACAGAATGCATACCTGAATAATCTCTAATCTTACCCATCAAGCACATGTTCAAAATTGTGGGTAAACTGGACATATTTTTTAAAGTCTCGAGCCTCATGAATTGCAGGTTTGCAGGATTAAACTTAAACAGTAATAAATGCAAGCTCGGGTAATTTGTTTGCCACAGTGATATATCAGTGGCAACAAGATAAAGTAGAGGAGGACTGATAGAGCCTGATTGCAGAATTTTGTCCAAGGTGCCTATGCCTCCTCCAGAAGGTGAGAAATTGCTAAAGTGATCAAAGAAGGAAGGACCAGAAATTGGTGAGACTATGGAAGAGTTTCTGACATATTTCCATATAGGTGCACAAGTTCGTGAAAGAACTTATATTTAAGGGGATCACTGAGTATGGGGATCAGAGATACCAGTGTTCAAAACTTGGCTCTTGCAGTTTCTAGTTTTGTGTATTTGCACAGATTACTTAAGCACTCAACTTCCAGCAATCTTTCCTGTGGCTATTGTATTAATATGTTGCTATTTTTATTAACATTATATTTTAGATCACCAAAGAGAATGAGGGAAAGATGAATGAACATAGTTAGTGCTAGTGAAAAAAGTTCATGTCTCTGACATAAAACAGAGGATTTTCTGCTAGGGTAATAGTCCAAAGAATGTAGAGTAAGAGGAATTTGTTGCTGTGTTTGACACCAAAAAAAGGCAAAGGGAATGCAGATATTCATAGAAACAATTAAATAAGCAAGTTTGTATAATAAGCAAGTTCTGACAATGTAATAAAATGCATCAAAAGATTTGTCTCCATTTATTTCACCAATGAAGGATATGAAAAATCTGATCATACATTGCTTTAGGATTTATCAAACACATTGTTCTAAATAGCAACAACAAAAATATAACTCCAGATGGGACTGCAAACATTTCAATAATGCTTTGACTCTCAGTTGAAGAGGAATCAGTCAGAAGTCTTAGGACTCAAATTCTAAAACACTTTTAGAAATATTTAAGATCACCTCCCACACACTTCATCCACACTGCAACTACATATTCACATAGGATTCTGTTATTTATTACTAGGATTTTTTTTTCATTTTTCTAAATCCATTTTTTAATTATTAAAGCAACATACTAATTCATTTTGACTATAAAATTTTAATAAAACCAGATTTTAAAATGTTCTCCATGTCACGTTTCCCACTGCTTTCTATTTATATCCATGTAAGCACACTTAGAAGTAGATTTTAGGGGCTGCGTGTCAATAACTATGTTCATATCTACACACCATACACACACACACACACACCCCAAAAACTCATTCTTTTAAGAGGCTATATAATATTTCACATTATGGTATAATTGTTTTCCATTTAATAAAATATTAAGTTATATTATTGCTATCTGTTGTTAATAGCAAAATACCCTAAAACTAAGTGACGACTTAACAAACAACAATCATTTTGTTTGCTTGCAAATTTGTAACTGGGAAAGGGCTTGGTGGGAAGGGTCCTCTATATACGGCATGGCATCAGCTGGGGTGGTTTTACTAATGGATGCTTATGCTTCCAAAATGGCTAATCCAAATGGTTAGCAAGTCGATCATGACTGCTGGCCAGATCTCAGAAGGCCAACCAGAAACTGGTACTTAACAGGAAGTCAAATGGCTTCAGGACTCAGTCAGCGAAAGCACTAACTGAGCCCAGATTTAAGAAGTGGGAAGGTAGACTCTCTTTCAATGAGGGAGTGATAAGTTTCTGGAAATTTGTGTGCAACAATATATATTTTTAGTCATCTTGAAAAAAATACACTGTACCACAATTTGTTCTCAAATCTTTCAAAATATACTGATGCATATCTCTCTCTCTCTTTTTTTTTTTTTTTTTTGGTCTTTTGTCAATTTACGGCCGCACTCGCAGCATGCGGAGGTTTCCAGGCTAGGGGTCTAATGGGAGCTACAGCCGCTGGCCTACACCACAGCCACATCAACACAGGATCCAACCCACGTCTGCAACCTACACCACCGCTCACGGCAACGTCGGATCCTTAACCCACTCAGCGATGCCAGGAGTGTAACCCACAACCTCATAGTTACTAGTCGGATTCGTTTCCACTGCGCCAGGATGGGAACTCCTGATGCATATCTCTTAGTGCACATGTTAAGTATTTCTCTATGAATTGGAATGGTCATGCCTCCCAAGATTTCTAATCTATCATCTATCAATCTATTGATCGATCTATCTATCTACTCTATCTAACCATCTATGCTCTATCTATCCAGTCATTCTAATAGTATATCAAAAGCAATACACAATCACATTATGCAAGAGGTTCAGTTTTCAACACTAATTAACTTACACTAGATTTATTTTTTGCCAGTCTTATGGGAGAAAATGGTATCTCATTGGCTTAGTTTACATGTATTTAATTACTACTTGCAATAAATAATATTCATAGTTATAACTGACTTTAATTTTCTTTCCTATGCCCTGTTTAATATTTTTCACATCTCTCATTTGGTTTTTTGATAAATATGTAAGATTATTTTATAGTGATCTTATTTTTTTACTACTAGATAATATATTTTATAGGTTGCAAATAACTAGTGTTTTGTTTTACATTTTTATTTTCTATACTTTTTTACAGAACTTTATGGTACATAAATAAGTTAATAGGCTGTCAACTTATTTTCTGTTACACATTTTGTATTTTATGACTTACAGAAGAAAATCTTACACACCACTCCTATAAAACCGTACTTATCTTTACTCTCTTCTAAGGAGTTAAAGGTTGGTTTAAATGCTTATCTCTTAACCTGAGTTTTCTTTAAGAATGATGATGGGTAGGTAAATGGTTTTCTATTCCAGAGATATAGTCAATATTAAAGCATGATTTATTTATAACATTTGCCTTTGTGAATTGAAAATATCAACGTTATTATTCATATCTCTTTGTAACTCTATAGGATAAATAATATATGCAATAGGCACAATATATAGACTACATATGTTACAAATACATATATTATAACATTTATAGATTGTTGCACATATCCAATAATCCATATGTCCATTTCTGGGCCACTTTCATGCTTTTTAAAAAATAGCAGCTTTATTATTAGGTAATTTAGACACATAAAAATTTATCTTTTCAAAGCGTACAAGTCAGTGCGTTTTAGTGCATTCACAGAGTGGTGTGCAACTACTATCAGTATCGAGTTCCAGGACACTTCATCTCCCCACAAAGAAATTTCAAACCTATTAGCAGTCTGTCTCAATTCTCCCCTACTCCCAGACAATGGAGATCACTCATCAGTTTTCCATCTCTATTGATTCACCTATTCTGTCTGAATATTTCATGTTAGATGTAAATGAAAGTATATAATGGGTGGCTTTTTGTGCTTGGCTTCTTCACATAGCATGTTTTTTAGCGATGATCCATATTACAGCATATTGAGGCCAATGCCATGTTGATGTATTCATTATACTTTTATAGAGTCTTTTGACATCTAGCAGGGTAAATCACCCATCATTGTTCTTACTTAAAATGTTCTGAGATATGTGTACATTTCTTTTTCCAGTTTAAATTTTATATGAGTGTACCAATAAGTTTATTGGGCTTGCTTTTTAAATTTATAAATTAATTTGAGTAGAACTTTTAATTTGGCTATATCAACTCTTCCTATCAACACATATGAGATATTACTCTAGTCAGAATTTCTTTTATGCTACAGATTATAATTTTCATCACTATGAAGATTTCTTCTCAAGTGAATTACTAAGCATAATTTAGTTTTAGTTACTACTGAAGTCATGATTTTTTTCCTGTAATATATTTTAACTGGTTATATCAAATATATTATCTGAAAAGTAGTTTTTATTCCTTTCCAATATTTATAATTTGTAACATTTAAATATTTACTTTTTTCATTGATAAACCAGTGGTTATAAACTGGATACTCTTTTCATTTTCCAATGGGTTTTTTGTCAATGTCCTGATCCATTTTCAATTATTAATGACTAGGGAGGTACTATTCACATCTAGAAACTAGAAGTCAAAGATGCTACTAAATATCGTACACTGCATGCAAAGAATAGTCTCCCACAAAAAGAACTGTCTGGTCTACAATAGCAGTGCCAAAGTTAAAAAACCCTGAGTCAAAGCATTCAATACAATGCAAATAGCAGTAAAGATAGTAGACATCTTATATTGTTCCTGAATTTAGTGGGAATACTCACAATGTCAGCAATGCTTGTTTTTGGTTTCTCATAGATGAGCTTTATAAAATTTTAAGTGTTTTTATATTCCTGGTTTGCAAATATAAGCTTGCATGTTTGTGTTTTAATCAAGAATGTGTGTTGAATTTATTATTATTCCTACAGCAGATGAGATGGCCATATGCTTTTATTAACTTTAATTTATTAACATAGTGTAACAATCAGATTTTCTAATTTTTGCATAAACACAAATCCCTAGGATAAATCTTATTCCCTTCTTTAAATATATTGATAAATTATATTTACCTTTTTAAAGCCTAGGTTTATAACCAAAAATAGCCTATAGTGTTTGTATGTGTGTTTGTGTGTATGCGTATAGTCTCGTACAGATATGTGCTCATATTCTTTCAGAGTGTGATTTGGAAATTATTTGAACTTTGCTAAATGAGTTTTTAAACTCATTTATTTATGCTATAATATTCTAACTTATGCTATAAATTTATTTAATGTGAAAAACAATGGTTCCCTGAGGGTTGTTACATTTATTCATAAAAATATTTGGTAATAGTGAAATTCTTAAATAAAATAATATACTAGAAAAAACATCATAAAAGAATGCTTCCAGAGTTTTAATTAACTACTCCTATATTTAAAGACATTTAATCTTTTTAACAATCCTATGAGATACTTGCATTACTCCCATTATGCAGATGAGAAGCTACTGTACCTAAAATTTAAGTAGCTCTGTTATTAAGAATCTTTGTCTATTCTGTTAACCAGCCCAAGCGTTTGAATTATTGTTCACTGAACCTCAATGACAAACAGCTGTTAGAATTTTCTGTCTAGAGACATCTCTTTACCAAACTAAGGTATAAAAATATGACCTGAACTAGGTTTTTAAATTAATTCTTCCAAAGGCTTATGTTCCAGATTTGGCTATATCACATGCTAGTTATAGGATCTTGATCAAGTCATTTCCCCTCTATGACCTTGACCTTCACATGTGTAATGTGAGGCAACATAAACAGACGATATATTGGGGGCCTTCTAGATACATAAAAAATTTAGTGGATTTTCAATTAGTGCCTGCAATAATAGCTGTGCATGAAATACTTGATAACTGGACAAACATATGAGCCAGGCATGCAATGGATTCAACTAAAGAAGGCCTATGTATTACTTCTAGGGATTTTACACTCAGCCAGAATTCTAATGTGGCTTAGAAATTAGATGTATTATATTCTGAGAGCAAAAGTACTCTTTTAATTCCCAGGCTAACTTTCATTCTTCGGCAGTGTTTGGCCAGGGAAATATTTTGCAAAGAAATCTGAGGTTACTTCTGGACTTGGTGAGAAGGAATATCTGTAATGGGCATGGAACGTGAGAGCAGTAGCCCACTGTCATTTACTTGCCACCCCTACCCTAGATTTATATCTAAATACACACATAAAAACATCATACATCTTTTGTGATAGAAATAGAGAGTTACATATTGTGAGTGACACTGAAAAGCAAAGAGTCCTCTCTGTGAACCCCTGAAAAAATAAATAATGAACCAGGCCTGGAGAGAGATTAGCCTTAATGTTTACATGTGAGTTAATAAGGGTCATGATGATTTACGACACATTCACTTTTCATTAGAACTAACCGTTGCTTTTAGGAGGATGCTATAGAGTGCCTTATTCTGTGACAGAGACAAAAAGTAATTCTCTTTTTCTAGATGCTCAGCCAAACATAAATGCCATGCTTAAAAATAGCACTTGATTTCTGAATGGAGAATTGTCAAAGGGTTCTCTAGAGTCCACTCCCTTAGTCTAATGTTTGATGAGAATTTTTTTTTTCTCGGAGATTACTGTTCTTGCTAGAGTAGCAGAAGAACTTTAATGGCTTAAAATTATATATAAGCAGGAGCACAGTACTAAGAACATATTGATTGCTAGTGTTTGAATAAAGATTATCCCTTTTCAATACCTGTAATTAACTATCTTCCAATTATAATACTAAGAAGTATCTAATGTTTCTCACATTTTATTAGGGTAGATTTTTTTCTCACTTATCCTACAGTGACTAGATGAACCTAGTTCACTATAAGCTCATAAGCACCATTTTGAAATGTACAACTTTTCAAAAGATAATTTATGGGAGACACCAAAACCAGAAACAGTAAACATACACATATACATTCCAGTGTTGGACTTCATTGTTCATACTTAAATCCTAAGGTCTATATTTAACTATTTGGGGAAAAGAGAAGAGCAGGAAGAAATGAACACAGTTGCAACTCATCTGATAAACAGCTTTCCCAAGAGAATGTCACCAATAGTTTATTTTCTTTGTAAGGCCAGGTTAATAATAAATTGTACTTTATTACAAATGAAATTAATGTAGAAATCCCTGTTGCAATCATTTTCAGAAGAGAATGAAATGTTTCTCTCACCTGAATATTGACAGCAAGTTAATAGTGAGAATCATTAATTAGGAATTAGAATCAAATATAGTTTTAACTATGTATGAATAATAATTTACCAAGAAAGTTTTGAAAGCATGGGATTATTGCTGAGTATATATACTGATGGATTCTCCATATTATGAGGAAGCTATGCCTAAAGCTGATTGGTAAAGTCAAGGTACCAGGTGGGGCCTTTTAAGACAGCATAGACATAGAAAAGGAGAAAATCCCTTTGCTTCAAAATGTTTTATGGGTCTTTGAATTTCCTGGATTAAGTTCCAAGCTACTTGCCGCCCAGTGTTCATTAATATCTTATCTAGCCTCAGTCTGTCTATCTAACATTAGTTTCCATTAGTTCCCTACTCAAATATGTAGGTCTAATCAAACTAATCTGTTCTTTGTACCCTAATCAGTTCACATATAAGTGTTTTAGTTTGAGATGTCTTCGCATCCCTAACTGATTCCATAAATTTCGACCCTTCTTTAAGGCCTATTGTCAAGAACTTACTCTACTAAAAAGCTAACATGTTTGACCCTTCTTTAAGGCCTATTGTCAAGAACTTACTGTACTAAAAAGCTAACATGTTAGTCTATCAAAGTTTCAGAGGACATAAAACTCCTGAGTCAGAGACAAAGGACTTCATTATTGAAAGCATAGCAAGCTTCATGAGCTTTCTGTTTGCAGTGGTCCTCCTTGCCCCCAAGTTTCATGAAGGCAACATGGAGTAACCCAGATGGATATGTATGTACAAGGTTTGTGTCACAGCCAAGGAATTCAAGATTAGGAGACCTGAATATTTTACAATGTATGCAGGCAAGTCTGCCCAAACTTTGACCCCGAGGGAAGCATTATTTTTACCATATTGGACAGCCTTCTGCTCTGAAAAGAGAGATACACTATTTCTACCTTTCATGGCTGTTCAGTATACAAACATCCTTAAAAAGATAGTCCAAAACAAAAGCTGTTCGCATAAACAGTTTCTGTGCTCATAAGACATGAGAAATGAATGAGACCCAGGGAGAATTACCTCCCAACATGCATTACTCTCATGAAGTCTGCCAATACTACCCAAGTCCTGTCCCCACTACATTTTATGGACTTCTACCAAACATTTAATGCAACTCAACATTTGTAGCTTATCATCAATTAGAGTATGCTTAGAACAAGGCCTGGTACCTACTGATCAGGCAATATATGTCAGTTATGATCATTGTTTTTATTTCATTATGGCTATGTGTCTATCTCACAAAAGAGAGGATAAATCCTTTGATAAGGATAGTATCATTTTAGTAATCTCAGTGATTAGCATAGGCAGGAGAAGTATACATCTAAGTGCTTCAGACTCTCCCTCTAATTGAAATTACTCCCAAGGTTTTTAGGACATCTTTCTACAAATATGAGAGTCTAAAGGACAAATACTCCCTCCCTGCTCCAGAATTAAGCTCCCTTACTGATGGATGTAAAATAGTTCTACTTCTCCGCCTTCTGAATGACTGGATGACTTAAGATGACCTGGTTCTCTTGGACAATGAGTAGATGCCAGCTCTCATCTTTGATATAAGCCTAAACCCACTGGTCTGCCAAGACTTCCTGGATTTATGACCTTACAAACCTCAATATCTCAAAGATAGCCCTGAATCTGTCTAGAAGTCATATCCTCCCAGCATGTCAACATCTTTCTGGATGCATTTTTACTTCACTCAACTACACTCTGGTTCACATTCAACATTTAGTAAATTAGTCAAATTATCCACGTTCTACTAACAGCTGACCATCTCAATTTTCCTACCATTTTCAGCTTTTCCTTTCCAGCAGCAATATAAAAATGGTATCTAAGAGTTTAGGCCCTGAGCACTGTGCTTGGGATTATATCTTATTTCTGCCACTTCATATGGCTCTCAGGGAAGTAATCACTCTACCGAGTTTCCTCATATATAAAATATAGATAATATTCCCATTTTATGAAAATGTTACCAGATAATACATGTAAAGTTCTTAATAATGTATCAACACATGGTAACTGTTCAGTAAGTGTTACATATTTTTGTTCATTGTTATTATCACTATTATTATTTTTTTATCATTCCTTGAGGAATTTGAACTATGATTCATACAAGAGGGTAGGATACTATTCACATGATTAATCAAATAAAACAATTATTAATCCTACCATAATTTCAGTGCCCAGGAAATCTATTCAAGCCAGAGAGACTGATTGAGTCACTGAAATAAAATTCTGCTGTAAAGATGTTGGAATCTCCTCTTGCTAAATGGATTCTATTTTTGAGCCTGGTCCAGTGGAACCTTTGGGATACATGTGTCCTCCTACCTCATTCTATCATGTGCACGTGATTTTCTGAGAAATGAATGCTGGAAAGAATTTGGAAAGGAACCAGAAGTGGTAATGGATGAACAATTTCAAGAAGGAAGATAGAAATTGAACATATTATTCTAGGAAATTAAAAAGTGAATATGGTTTCATAACTATCTCCAACATTGCAAATGGTACTCATCTCTCTACAAGATAAAAAGAGAAGAAGATAGGGACAAATATGAAGATAGAAGAAATTATTTATATTTTTTAAAAATGTAGTTTGAAAGGAATTATGACTCAAATACCACAGTATAGGGGGAGAATAACGTCCCGGAAAGGGTTCCCATCGTGGCTCAGAAGTTAACGAACCCAACTAGTATCCATGAGGACCTGGGTTCAATCCCTGGCCTTGCTCAGTGAGTTAAAGATGCAGGTGTAGGTTGCAGATGTAGCTCGGATCCCGCATTGCTGTGGATATGGAGTAGGCCAGCGACTACAGTTCCAACTGGACCCCTACCCTGGGAACATCCATATGCTGTGGATATGGCCCTAAAAAGACAAAAAAAAAAAATGTCCTGGAAATGTTTGTTTATAAATTCTATACATTATTCACACTAACTTACCTTTCATAAGCCTCTGTTAAAGTTCTGTGGCATTATGGGTGCAAATAAGAGGAACTGTGCCATGAAAAATAATTATTCTTATGATGTTCATAGTTGTAAGCACTTTTAATAATTGAATCATTTGACGTGATGTATTCACATAGGCCTACTTAAAATTTTAAAACATATGAAAACAACCTAAGTAGAAAAAGTCACACACTTAGTAAATTCTTTTCAATATTGCCCTTGATTGAAATCAAAACATTACCTCCAAATAAAGAGGCATTATTATAAGTTTTTGAAATGCAAATTTTTATTTCTTGTTCATTTTTTCCTCTTATTTTGTGTGAGACAAGATTACTGAATAAATATACTGCTTGTGTCCAAATATATGTCTGAAATCTGGCCTATTCTTGGTTTATATCCCATTGAGAAAATTGGGGCTTCATTTTCTCTTTCACATTATTTAATATTTGGCTGCAGCTGCTCTTTGGCAGTAGGTAGGGTATTTGATAATTCTTATGTGTTGCATAAACATTTTTACTTCAAAGAGATTGCCTGTCCATATCCTGCTGGAATTATTCAAACCAGATGTCTAATTCTGTACAACATCTTTAATGTTTTTTAAATCATCTTGGGTATTGTTAATGGGGTATCATTAGGTACAATTTAAAATTTTGTAATGGGAGGTACATACATTCAGCGTGTTCGTGCAACATGTGTTCTTGCTTCTGAAGTCTTTGGAGGTTTTCTTTGTATACCAGTCTCTTAACATCTTAATCTCTTCTCTAGGTGACTTAATTATGTAGTCATGGTAAATATTGTCTTTCCATTTGACAAATATTTATTAAAATTCTAATAGGATCCAAACATTGCACAAAGCACTAGGATAAGATGTGATGCCTTCATAACAGAAGCTATGATCCATTTAGGAGGAAATAGAACATTGTAGAAATAAACTCTTGTAGAAACGGTGTCAGATAGAATGGGCCATGAAAACACAGACCTGTGAGCTCTAAATATTGTTCAAGAAGAAACACTTTGATTAAGCCCTCTATGTCCAAGAAGCCCAAGGAAAATAACTCCAAGGAGAGCATGATTAAGCAAAAGTACACAAGGATGATGTTTCTTTCCAAAAGCAGAAATTAACTCTTAATCAGCTGAAGGAAGCCTGGGAGAGAAAAAAATGTGTGCTATGCTGAGGTAACTGGCTTGGGCCTACAGAGCAAGGAAACTATTAAAATTTTAAAACAGGGTGTAGTATGGTCAGATTTACATTTGACAAAGATAAATCAGAAGGTCACATGTTGGGCACATTGTGTAGGAGATAAACTTAAGTAGCCATATCAGTTAAGAAGTGCCTATGAGAGGTTGAACTATCACCAGAAATTGACAGAGGAGATATAATTCAGGAGCAGGCTATTCAGAAGCTATTTCAGCTCAACATCTAACTTGTAACCAAAAGAAGGGCTCATTAAATGCCACTTGAAAGAACAAAAATTAATGTATTAAAAATGGATTTCAAATGTAAAATTGTCAGAGCTTTGAAGATGATGGAGTCATATTTTATGCTCTTACATATTTTCTTCACCCTCTTCCCTCTGTATGGAAAGCAAGGGTATTTCAAGCTACATACAATGTATTCAGGTTTGTAGATTTATGATAGATTGGTAGTTTTTAAAACTTTGGTTTTAGAATGTGTGTATTATAATAAGGAGATGTCCCTCAGAATACCCTGGGATTACACTGCTCAGTCTGGACATGGGCTTTTTTTTTTTCTTCCCTTTTTTCTGATGAACGCAAACATTCCTATTCAGTGAAATTTCAAGAACATTTTTTGTATTACAGGTTTGGGACATAAAAGGAAGAGAAATCAGGTCCTTTTCCACAGCTCCTCCCACGTTACCAAACAAGAGAGTATTAAGAAATGGGAGTAAATCAGAATTCCTAAGGATTCTTATATAATGTATCATAGAGGAAGAATTTGATACATACTGGAAGGTATACCAATACCAAACACCTTTGCCCAGCTCTCTGTTTACTGTTTTCCATAAGCTCTTCTTACCTTCAAAGATATAATTTACTTATTTTACAATTTTAGGAAAATTTAACTTTGATACAATATTTCTGTCGAACCTACAGCCCATTTCTTACCTATCCAATAACATCTTTATCAAATTTGTTTCCTAGTTCAAGAGAGATCTCATATTGCATTTAATTGATGTATATTTTTAGCCGCCTTTAATCTGAAAAAGTTATTTTGAACCTTTGTTTTTCATGATATTGCTATATTTAAGGAATATAAATTTATTTTATAAAGTAAATTATAGTTTGATATTTTCCCAAAATTTGAATCAGATTACATATTTTTGGCTTTTATGACATTAGGTATATTGTAATTTTAAACAATCACATTCTAAGATATGTGATATACATTTGTGTTTTACTGGTGATGTTGTTTTAATGACTCCATTAAGGAGATTTTTTGTTTGTTTTGTTTTTTTGGCTGCAGCTGTGGGAAGCTCCCGAACCAGGGATCAAATCCTCGTCACAGCAGCAACCCAAGCTCCTGCGGTAACAACACTGGATCCCCAACCCAATGAATCACAAGGGAACATCCCATTAAGGAATTACATAATTTCTGCACTTACAGTTTGTATACATTAATATAATTTGACTTTAATTTAAAGACTATGTAAATATTCTGTCCTCATCAAATTTGATCATCCCAGAAAATTCTAAATTTGATAAATGATTTTACTTGAATCAATTTATACTATAACAATTGTAAAATAGTAATTTATTCGTTACTTCTTTTATATTTATTAGTTGATATTTCATCATAAAGCTTTATCTATTTATCATCCTTTGCTAAATGTCTCACTATTTAAGTATCTATCAGTATGGGATGGTGGATTCTTATTATATCTTGCATAGATATTCCTATCTATTAAATATTCATTCTAAACCATGGATTTTTGCAATAAAAATAACGTGTCATATGATTATTTTCTTTTTTTTTTTTTCTTGGCTTGCTTCTTCTTAGCCTGATGTCTGTTTTCTTATTGCTTTCAGTTACCTAGTATTTCTTTGACCACCTCTTTATTTTTAGCCTTTTTGAATCAGTTGGTTTCAGGTGTGCCATATATACATGGAGTTAGGTTTTCCTTCATGAGACAGTTTGAAAAGCCTTTTCTTTGCTAGGTGAGTTAAGCTCATTTATAATTTACGAATATAACTGATAGGCTTTGACTCAATTATGCTGTATCATTTATTTCACAACTACTGTGTGTATTATACTTACTGTATTTTCCCTAACGTGTTTTCCTTGCTTTGGTATTTAAAAAGGTTTATACTTTTTTGAAATAGTAATTACATTTTTATTTATATCTTTATTAGTGACCTGAATCTCCCCTTTCAAATTAATCTCTTTTCTAACTGTGTTGCCAATTTTAAAAGGCATCCCTTGATATTCACCTATTACTTATATAACAATTAGTATCCATATTCAATTTTTCTCATTCCTTTCCTTTCATTTCTTAGCTGCATTCTTCCTACTTTGTAAGAAATATGTTTATAAACAGATCTTCCACAACTTACAATGTAGTTATAGCCTGAAAAACCCACTGTAAATTAAAAATACTGTAAGTCAAAAATGCATTTAATGCACCTAACCTACTAAACATAATAGCTTATCCTAGCCTACCTTAAATGGGCTCAGAATCTTCCACTAAACTACAATTGGGCAAAATCATTTAACACAAAGTCTGTTTTATAATCAGATCTTCACTATCTCAAGTAATTGATCAATTACTGTACTGAAAGTGAAAAAGAGAATAGCTGTCTGGGTACAGAACTGCTTTAAGTGGATGGGTTGTTCACCCTCGTGATCCCCTGGCTATCTAGGAGCTGTTGCTTGCTGCCACTGCCCAGCATGAAGAAAGCGAAAAAGATCAAAATTCAAAATATGGTTTCTACTGGACACGATTTGCTTTTTTTTGTATCATAGTGTCAAGAAGTCATACCTCAAACTATCCTAGGTCTAGGATCATCTGTATTATTCTTCTTCATTCCCTTTTTAGTCTTAGGGTTAAAATTAAATATACTAAATATTTTAAATTGTTGAGTCATTTTAGGATGGAGTTCTTCCTCTAATAGATTTATTTAGAGGATTTAATACTTTTAATATTTGAAAAACAGATTGGCTAGATATACAATCTTTGTGATTTTATGCTGTTTCTTCAGGGCCTTTAGTTTTTCCTTCTTTTTTTTTCTTTTTTTAAAGACACCCATATCTCTAAAAGGCATCTCTTTTCTCTTCCATCCCAGTAGCAATACTCTGAGGCTACCACTTCCATTGCCACTCTCTTTTTTTCCTTTTTTTTTTTTGCCCACACCTGAGGCATGTGGAAGTTTTCAGGCCAGGGACTGAACCTGCACCATAGCAGCGGTTCAAGCTGCTGCAGTGACAGCTCTGGATACTTAACCTGCTGGGCCATTCTCTTTTAGTCCCCTTGCTTTAGTCACTTCTATAAACTAGCAAGTCTCTTAGCTGTGTTCGGTATTTTGGGACATACTGTTAGACTTTTTCTTTCCAGAAATGATTTTCTTTTTTTCCTGAGCTTTGTGTTCTCATCTTGCCTTTCTCTTTATTACCTGTGCTCTAATTAGATTCTTCCTTCTCTGTACTAATCTCTGCATTCATAAGCTTGCAGCCCTGAAGGGAGTTCCAACAGGAACTGCTGGAATTTTGTTTGTTTCGCTACTCAGAGGTAACCTGAAATTCACAATATTCTCTTACTCCTATGAATACTGATGACATTTTTTGTGTGTGTAGTCATCTCTTTAAGCTTCTCCACATTCACATATATTTTATATGTTTGAATTAGTAATACATTTTTATTCTGCTTTTTTTTACTTGGCTTTTTATCATATCAATTATCCCATGTTTACATAAACTCTACAATGCCTTTCCAAGTTTGAAAACTTTTTAAAAGATAATTTTCTATTTACATAAGTAAATACCAATCTACAAAATGAAAAAATAACAACGAAAACTGGAAGAGAGTCATCCCATCTCCCAGAGGAAATGCCAATGACATTTAAATTTTTCCCTTCCAGGATGTTCTTCTACACAGATTGACAGAGATGATACTGTACCTATAATCTGGCAGACCACTTTTTTCAGTTATCTGTTTCACAACTGTTTTCTATGTAATTTAAATTATTCATAAACAATTTTAAAAGTCTTCCTCATATTCCACCATATGGACATTCTCCTACTGTTGACTGCAATTTTCATTATTGACAAAAATTCTGAAATTAACATTTTGTGTATAAATATACATCCACATTTCAGAATATTTTTCTTAGAATATATTTCCTGAAGGGCACTACAAACTTATGACATCACTATTACTGAATATTAAATTCTGATTCATTCTCAACTGCTGGGAAATATGACTCACATACTCTTCTATAAAGGTGGGAGTGGTAGATATACTTTTGTAGTATGTACATATCTAGAATTGCTTATTCTTCCCCTCGTATATGATAAGTAATTTGACATAGTATCAGTTATGGACCTACATTTTTAAAATTTCCATATTCTACATATATTTCTTCATTATCTACTGTTAACTTAATGCACAGATTCTTAGAATAGCCTGTTTTATTCCTTTGGGACTAGCATTTTTCCTGACTGGATTTTTAACCTATTAATAACTCAAAACTTTCTATCTCTAATCCAGAGTGCTCCTCTGAACACAAGGACACGTATACAATAGTTAATTTACCCTTTCCACTCTGATATCTCACAGGCATCTCCAATTCAACATGGGTCTCAGACCTAACCAACTCAAAAATAGCACTCGTGGTCACCTCCCACGCCACACAGAAACACATACATACACAATGCGAACCTGCTAAACTCTAGAACCTGCTAAGCTCCATCCATCTAGCAGCCTAAGGGAAAAACCTGGATACTCAGTTTCTTATAGTATCAATTACTACATAAATTGTGCCTTCAAAGCATAACTTGAAGTGTTTACTTCTCCCCATCTGCACTGCTAACACAGGGGTCTATCACATCTTACCTAGTATGCTTCAGTAACTTCTTGAAAGTCCTAATAGATGTTTCCTTATGTTCTTTTCTTCCACAGAAGCAAAGCTGATCTTTTGTTAAAAAGGTAAGTCTTGATTTTTTATCAATCCAGATTTTAAAAATCATTCAATGTCTTCCAACAACAGTAACAATAAAATCCCACATCCTAGATAATATGTCTCTGTTTTCCTCTCTGATCTGTGACTTCCTATTTTACTTGTTCAGTATAGTCAAAATAAACATGGCTTCTTTTAGTTCCCCAAATATAAAGGGTTATTCCAATCTTAGGATCTCATGAACAACCACTATTTATTATTCCTGACTATCCTTGTTCCATTCTAAAAAGGTTAAAAATTATTGTTCTTGCCTTGTTTTAGCTTGTTCTTATTTATTGTTCTAGCCTTGAATTAAAGTCTGCCTTCTCAAAAGGGCTTTCCCTAACCAACAGCTTTAAGTGACCTCCAATGACCTCCTTTCATATCACTCATCTGTATTTTGTTCATCATAGCACTTATTGATGAATATTGATGAATATTTCTTATCTTTTGCTGTCTCCTCTTATCATAAAAGTCAAAACATTTCCATATCCTTTGCTTTTATATCCCCCGAATGTATAATATAATTCTACAGACATATTTAAACACAGGAATGAATATTTCTTTTATATTGCAATGCTATTATGCTGAAAAAAAGTATCTTAATATGTTCCCTGACCTCAACATTTCTTAACTATTTCTTCAACATTTCGTCTCTTTGTTCTTCTTCTTTCTCAGGGACAATTTTGTCTTCTTTGTGACTGATTGTAATGTCAATTTTAATCTTTCCTACTCCCTATGCAGATCGTAATCTTGCAATTTCATTTCTGGTTTCCTTCATCCTAACATTTCCTTTTCTCACCCTTCTCCCTGTCCCTTTATATTGTTGATTTTAATTTCAGTTTGATCTCTCAACGTTTATTTATATCCCTATTTCATTCAGATTTTCAATTTTTTACTGCTGAGAATAGTAACAAATTATTTTGTTATTTATCATCTAACTACCAAAGAGTAACAATTTTTAAATCTTTAGAATAACGTTATCTTATTCCAAAATATTTTTGTGAGCCTCATGATATGTGTGTATATGATTGTTTACTCATTCTTAAACTAGGGAGAGATTTAGCTAGGCTCAGTGTCTGCCACATCAACAAAGTGGATATGTCAATTTTTCATTGCTCTCATTGGACTTTTTGGTTGGATAGCAGGTAAGTCTGTATAACTCTTTGCCCAGTTCTTGCTCATTCACTTTCTCTAGTATAGATGTGTTGAGCTAAGCACTGAACTGATGCTGAAGATGAAAAACAAAATTTCTTAATATTTACTACTCTCAGAGATCTTTATCTTTCCATTACCATCTTCAATACTTGATCTGAGGATTACAGCCCCAAGATGCAATGTATCAATGACTGTATCCCTTTCCCTGCTGTCTGCTCAGTTCCTTTATGGATATTAAAATATAATTATACAAAGCCAGAAACGAATTGGTATTTGGATGTCTTGTACTCTGGCTGCCTCAAAGGGCAGCACACAGTACTAGAATGATTGCTGCTCATATTTCTTGAGTTTAAAGACATTTATTTATTCTGCACAAAACACAACAAAGGGTATTAATAATTTCAGATAAGGCAATCAGATGTGAGACTCTAAAAAGTACACTTTAATCTAGCCTTATATTTAGGGGTAGAGCCTCCCAACTTTTAGTAATAGGTTGCCGCTTTGTCCTAATTTTCAGTGTTGTGGATTTGAATATTTTATTTTCCCATGTATTTTAATAGGGGACTACCAGCCTGGAAAAGTTTTAAACATGAATCCTTCTAGCTATTTCTTAGACAAAAAACACTGTCATTTGTTTGCATTAGGATAGCGTTTTACTGTGGTGTAGGCTGTACCTTTAATCAAGAAGAAACATCTTCAGGGAAAAAAAAAATCTGTCTTTTGTAAAGTTTATTTTATTTTTAATTTTTCTCTTTTTAGACCACCCCGGGGCCAGGGATCAGATCCAAGCCACAGTGCAACCTATGCCACAACTGCAACTGCAGCTGCAGCAAAGCCAGATTCTTAACCCACGGTGCTGGGCCAGAGATCAAATTTGCATCCCAGAGCTTCAAGAGACACCACTGATCCCACTGGGCTTCAGCACGAACTCCAGAAACATCTATGTCTTAATGGAGCGATGGGGCTTGATAATTGGCAAAACTAAAATAAATCCAGAATAACCAAGTACCTAAAATCCATTAACCACAATAAAGAATTTATTACGAACTCCTCAGAACATTTTATAGATTCAACTTTGAGAAGCTTGCACTGATCATATTTATAACATGAGTATTTCCTAGGATAAAAGGAAGCATATGTATTTGAAGAGTCTAGCACTAAGCGAAAGGCATATATGTGATTCTCCAGGCCTGACCATAGGCAAATACAAGGCTTTGCCTAGCTGGTCACATGGGGAAAGCTATCCTTCCCACAAAAGACTTGATGCACGGCCAGTGCATATCAATTTTCTGGAGAGAGTTGCAGTCAGGGACTCAGATTCCCCTGGACAAGCCATACTCATACACATAGCTGCATTCCTAACTCAGATGCTTCCATTCAAAAGTTTCCTTATCAAGGTCTCAGCTGAAATACTTTCTAGTACCTCCACCTAGACCATCTTGTTGGGGCGCTTTGGCTGAAGCCTTTTTCAACATTCTGGCTCATTACAGTTCCTTTCCTAGCCTTTTCATCTCTCT
Organism: Catagonus wagneri; assembly: GCA_004024745.2. Taxonomy (NCBI): domain Eukaryota; kingdom Metazoa; phylum Chordata; class Mammalia; order Artiodactyla; family Tayassuidae; genus Catagonus; species Catagonus wagneri. Next base: position 19,269,898 of record PVHT021183518.1, on the reverse strand, counting down.
TTCTCCCTACTTCCCTGGCTTAATAAAAAGTTAGGAGACTTTTCAGTGACTCTCAAGACCTTCTAACCATATGGACCATTTTCTTCTACATTTACTAGCTATTCTTATTCTTTGAATCCTCAAAGTCAGGTGAAGTGCATCATTTATTTTCTTCTTTTATATTCTTTCATTGTGATTAGAGTCAGCCATTTTCCACAGTCCATAATCATTGACCTCTACCATAAGATTTAGGCTGCCTTCTTCATTTTTTCATCCTGGAGTTTTAATATCATGCTACTGTAGCAATTATAACATTGTAATATAATTATTTGATTGCTTCTTGACCCTCCTTGTGCAGTAGCTATTTGAATAACAAGTGCTTGATATTTCTCTTGGCATTTAGCAAATATAGGCCAAAAGAAAAAAATGAATGATTCTCAAAGATAACACATATAGAAATTAATTGGGCTAGAGTAGACCTTATTTTCTGTCATCCATCAATATTATATCATCTGCCCTCAGCCCAGTGCCTATCTTTTCCAAGCTCTAGCTACGAATATAAACTTTAAATTACATTTGTATTTTTAGTAATTTATAAAGATCTAAGATTTTTAAATTGGGAGTAGAGAAAGCATATTCACTGAGTTACTTAGTATCCAGTCAAAAGACAGACAGACGGATGGAAGTATATTAGAAAATAGTTATGCACACTTGGAAATTAATAAGAATACCTCTGCGAAATTATTTCTTAAGGTAGTTAGAACATGAGGTAAAATAACTCACTTTTAACCACAGAATACATGCATATACAAGGTATACAATGTGTGCTAACAATGATAATGTAGGGTTAGAAAGTGTGTAGACATTTGTTTCATGAAAGTTATTTAGGTGAATGATTTTGCCTTTAAAATGGATGTTGTAAAGCAAAATGCAATTATAAATAGGTAAATCAATAATTGGTTCACTAGATTTAAAGGACGGCTCACTGTTCCAAATGCAGTACTGCCTTAGGACTCAGCTTTGCCTGAATGAAGGCATCTAGGCTGTGAGGTGCATTTTGAAATGCCTGGATGTTACAAAGCTTTGAGAGCAGAAGTGATTCTTTCCCAATATACAATGTAGTTTGCTAGTATGTACCAGAGAAACATGATTTTACTATTTGTACTTCTACAGCAATTTGTTTCTTTTTCAAGGCAAGACTGATCCTTCCCTCCTGCTTATCAAAGAGAGATAAGAGAAATAAAGATGGCTTCTGCTTTCCAGACAAAGATTATTGATTGTTCAACAAACTAGTAAGGACAAGTAAGCGCTAAATGGAAATCATAATAACACTATCATGATCTCTGTGGTCAAAAATCAATAGAAAGGGAATGGTTTTATAAGAGATATACAATGCTCTTATTCTAATACCTCAAGCCATAAAGCTGAGGCATTTGAGTGTGACATGACGTATTACTAGGGAAATCGTGGTGGCCAAAATGATCTCAGTCATTTCTGATAGTACATATCTTACCACTTTCTCACTTCCTCCCCATCCCACATACACACAGGAATGAGCTCCAGCTATTTTTCCTTACAGTTCCTCAGTTTGCGGAAATTCCTAAACTTTGTTCTCACCTTACGGCCTTTAGCCTTGCTGTTTCTTCTGCCTGGAACATCAGTTATTGGTCATTTCTCATCATTCAAGCCTCTGTTCAAAAGCCATTTCCTGGGAGGACTTGCCAAACCACTGCATCTAAAAAACACCTATAATTTATCCCATGCCAGTGTCATTGTCTGTCTAGACCACTGCCCTCTTTCCAATTGCTTTGTAGCCTGTACCTCTCTCTGTGGTTGGTTGTTTGTTTCTTTATTTTTTGTCTCCTGACTTAGTAGAATGAAAGCTCTATTTTCTACCATATTCAGTATTGTCTTTTCCAGACTCCAGAACTTTATTTGGAATATAGTGGGTGCAGAATAAATATTTGTTTAGTGAATAGATGAATACCTCTTAATAACTAGTTTTTCTAGTATATGTCTGTCATTTCCACCAGCAGACTACAAATTTCTTGATAGCAGCTCTAGGACAACGTTCACTTCTCTTGTCCCTTCACCCTACAGAAAACTATACAGTCTGGCCCACCCTTTTATATGTTTTCCATTGCTGATCCCTTGAACAAATATTAACTCTCTGTGAAGAAAGAAGCTTGCTATTTAGAAATGCTTGTTGTTTATTCTTTTGTTACCTTGGTCATTGTTTGGCCACATCTCTCTGTAGGAATAAGACAGGTATAAGACATTATTACTAATTTACTTCTTTTTTTTTTTTCCTCTGCTGTTCCAGGAACAAGGTTACTTTGCAGAAATAATCTTCTCCAAAACAGAAAACGCTCTATATGAGGAAAATATTCTTTGTTCTTCAACTTGACACAGAAATCATGAACAAATAGGGAATAAAGCAAGTCAACATTTTTAAGCTTTTTTAGAGTTTAATAATGTTCAACTGACTAACTGGTTCTTATATTTTAGTTACTGCTTAATTAACTATAAATGAGAAATTATCTTGGGTTCAAAGAGAAAGATAAGCCACAGCTTTTATTCCATAAGGGAAAATCTAATTATAGTTTAGGGAGTCAATTTAAGTAATATTGATATAAAATATAGGAGAACTATTAAATTGCCTCACTAAAGTATTAGCAAAGATGGATTTCTTCCAAGTCAATAACTCCCCCACCATGTTTCTGGAGCATTAATTATTTATTCATTAGGTTCCTTTGGTAACTATTAAATTACTACCTTTAAATCTGTACATTTTCTGTATTCTCCATTCTTGTCTTAGATCTGGAAAGTTTTTCTAAAACAAAAATTTGGCCTCTACTGCTTTTATGTAATGGTTCAAGATTAAAATTTAGATAATACATACATATACCTGAGAACTCAACATCTAAATTATGGCTTGCAAGAAACCTTGTTAGCATTTTCAACAGTCCCCAATTGTAAATTCAGGGAAAGTCAGTTTGCTTTCTCTTATTTTAATCTCAGGCTTAAGTTGTAATTTTGCAGTATCCAGTACCTCTTTGAAGCCTATGATATACTCTTCTACCTCTTTACTAACTATGCATTTCATACTGCTCCTTTGGAGTTGATCCTGAAAGAAAATTAATGGGCTCTTTATTCTGTATTGCAGTGTTTTAGGTAGCAAATGCATGACACCTACTTAACCAATCCCTGAGTAGCCAACCAGTGAGTGTGGCATTAATGATTGTGGAGAAAGTTAACTAAGTACATCTATCACTTTGTCACGTGTGGTAAAATAATGCATCAATCAGAGCATAAGAGGGATCTGTCTTTGTTTCTGTCTGGGGCACTACTGAAACCTGTTACAAAAATCAATAGAATAGGTAAAGCAAGCTGCATTTATGTTGATTAAAAAAAATGGAAAAATAGAAGATAGGAGGTTGGTAATATAGCTCCTAGAATAAAGCAGAGGTCAGTTTCCAGAGATAGAAACCATATTTATGAATTTGATTCCCTGGGCAGTTTTTTCAGTACTGGTGTCTTATAAACATAATCTAAATGGTTGAACTATTAAATTTTTCAAAATGCCATTTAACCTGATTCAAGGATCCAGTCATGGGTGCTTTACCCTGTTATTTAATTCTGCTCTATATGGAATTTATTTGGGAGATTCTCAACAAACTTGCATCCCAAAATAAAAGCCTAATGTCTATTTATATAGTAGTATCCTTCCTATACCTTTATCATTTTACTAGTCGAATCTCTCCATCTAAGTACATCATGCCATCTGGGATTTCATTAGCAAAAGTAAATGAGGGCAAAAGGACCTAACAAGAGATGAGGGAAAAAATAAACATTTGCTAAGTATTTGATATGAATGAAAGAATTAAGGGAGCAGATAAGAGAAATAAGGAGGTTCAAGATGTAAGTCCTTAAGACAGGCAAGGGAATCATAAGAGCAAGGAAATAATATAATTTTGAAATAAATAGCTGAAAGTTATTAAAAAGCCAATGAAAATGGAAACAATAAGCTACATTTCTTCACAGAAGGATAAAACAATGACTCAGTTATGAAAGAGTAAGAGTTGAGGCCTACTTTCAAATAATTTGCAAGTACACATAGAATTTGAAAAAATTTGATAGACATATCCTCATTCATAGCTAATAAAGTGCAAAGTGATGCAAAATTTTTGAGAAGTAATTTAGTACTATCTGTATATTGCCTTACAATTATTAATATTCACTGACAATAGTTCCCATTCAAGAAATCCATTTGAAGTAAATTTTCAGAAATTCAATAAACTATACTTGAAATACCATAACAGTATTATTTATAATAAGCAAAATGTGTAGCCAATTTAAATTTTCAACAATAGAGAAATGTTTTAATAAATATTATATATCTATTCAAATATTTTTTGGAAAATGAGACAGAGTAAATGATTCATTGTAAAATGTCAGGTTAATAAAATAAAAACCATACATAATCCCCTGTATGTTATTACAATTAATTTTTTTATATATAAACACATTTATTTATAATGATGAGATAGAAGCATCGTAGTTTTTGTTTGTCAGAGGAATCCTGAAAACTGTTACATTGTGAATTAAAAAGAAAAAAGAAAATTATTGGAGAAAACATAGTGTGGACTTTGGAATTTTAATAATCTGAATTCAACTTTTTCAACTACATGTCGAAATATTTAGTGTTTCTTGAAGTTCTCCCTCTGGTTTAGGCTGGAGCTATGGGAGTAGTTTCAGGTCCTGATCTAAGGACAATGACATATGCTGTTTCCATGTCAAGAGGTTAAACACCTCTGTGCTTCTATCACATTTCTCTTCCTTTGCAATGGTTTCTTTCCAGGGTATGTGTTCCAGGTAGTATAATTAGAAAATGGAGAAAGACAATCTAACTTGGACAGCGACCCGAGTGAGAAACAGGTTTACTGTTTTACACCAGTCAAGTTTAAGGGATGGTCTGTTCACAGAACGTGACCTAACCTATCCTAACTAACACACATTACTTAATAGCTCTTATGAACCTGAGATAATTATTTAATCTTTTTAAGTCTCTATTTTGCCACTGGTAAATCTAGGCTGAAGGGCAATGAAACATATCTCATAGAGATGCTTTAAGGATACAAAATTTTAGTTATGCACTACAAATAAGTTCTAGAGATCTACTACTGTATGGCACAGTGCCTATCTATAGTTCAACATTGTATTGTATAGAGTTTGCCTTCCCAATCCATGGATCCTGCACCTGTGGATTCAACCAACCTCAGATTTTGATCCATGGTTGGTTGAATCTGCAGATATGGAATCACGGATAGAGAGGGCCAGCCGTACTAGGCCATTTTATAAAAAAAGACTTGACTGACCATCTGCCAGTTTTGGAGTGGGGTTGGTCCTGGAACAAGTCTCCTGATATTGAGGGACAACTGTATTTAAAAATTTGATAAGAGGTTAGATCTTCTGCTACTTATTCTTGTCATCATCATAAATAAAGAGGGTGAGAGGAAACTTTTGGAGATGGGGAATACATTTATGGCATAGATTGTGGTAGTGGTCTCACCAGTGTATACTCATCAAATGGTATAAATTATACATTAAATATGTATAACGCTTTGTATGTCAATCATACCTCAGTAAACTGCTTTAAACATAATTTAGTAAAAATACTAAGAAAATGATTGTACAATGGTTCTGGCAGAATTTGATTTTCTTTAAGGCAAAATAATCAAATCTCATATTTCACCTACACATACCCCCCAGACATGTGAACTTTAAAATGGAGACCAATCCCTACATGTTTAATTATTTGTTAAAGAATTGGTCAAAATGTAGAAAAAGTATAAAGTCTCAGATTTGAGAGAAGACTAAGATAAGGAAAGGTGAAAAGAGATAAAGATAATAGAGTTGGAGGCTGTATGACTTCAAAAAGCAGATTTCAGTGAGCCTCATAATAAAAAAAAAAAAAACTCATGTTGTTTCAAGGTTCACTTAAAATAATCATCAGATATTTTAAATGAGTTAGAGACATGGCTACATGTTTGTCAGCATTATTAAATGAATCAACTCACAACATATTATACATTAAAAAACCCCCACAGAATGTTGTCTTTTGTTTGTTTTCCAAGATAAAAAAGAAACTGTGTGGTGGCAGTGGGAATTAACAAAATTAGTTTAAAGGAAGCAAGGAAGAGATGGAGAATTACATAGTTTAGTGAGAAGAAAAACAACAACCACAACCATAGCCACAGAACTCATTACTGCACTCTTGCAGGCTGGCCAAACTGCTTTAATAGTATGTTTTTCTCTAGGGTTATAAGCTCCATTAACAGAAACTATGATATAACTTTGAAACTATCTGTATTAGTTCCAGTAAATTGTTTCCTTTCCCCAAACTGTACTACATAAAGCAGCAAACCCCTGGTTGGCTAAGGAAGTACAAAAATTTTGGAAATATAATGTAACTGTAAGATTTCTAAGATTCCAACAATAATCCCAAAGGGACAGTATACTCATCCAGTCACGCTGGTACTACATCATGCGACACTGAATAGAAAAGTAAAAGCATCTGAGCACAGAGAGGCGAGCTGTAGTCAATAACAGATTTGCAATGGAGTTGTCAGATGAAAACTCATTTTGATTTACAAGAATTTACTTTCTAATATTTGCTGTTTAGACTGCATGGAATTCAGTGTATGCATCCAATCTTATTTTTGCCCCTTTTTCCTTTGTCCTCTCCTTAACTTTACATACTTACCACAGTAAGGTATTAATATACATTCATTTCAAGAAAAAGTTTGTCAGTCTGAGTTTTCACTGGCCATTTCATAATATTTAATCAAATTTTTATTTGTTAAAAAAACACCCAATTTTTACGTTAATATCTAATCAGCTTAAAGCCATTTTATAGGGAAAAGATAATAATAAATTATTCATTTTTGTTGACTATTTCTAGCTACAATTCTAACCAGAAAATTCTGTTTCCAAACATTTATCAATAAAAGATAGACCTATAGAGCCCCACCATATGCAGAATGCAATGCTATCTGAACCAGAGAGCCCAGACTTTCAGTCATGCCTTTGGAGTCAGGTGGGACTTTATATTGAGGATTTTGCTGAGTTTCCATAAGCAAGTCTTTTTACCACTCAGAAAATAGGCCTGGTATTGCCTCATTGCTATGAAGCAGAGTTCTTGAGACATGGTTAATATAAATAACTTAGAATGACTCTTTGATTCCATTTTTTTTTTTTTTTTTACCATGCCTGAGGCATAGGAAAGCTCCCTGGCCAGGAATCAAAATCACACCAAAGCAGCGACCCAAGCTGCTGAAGTGACAATACCAGGTCTTTAACCCGTTGCAACACAGGAGAACTACAGAATAACTCTTATTATCAAGAAATGTTGATCCCTTTCTCTCATTCATTACAGGACTTTACTTCTGTAGAGGTTAGATTTTCCTGTCTCTAGAATTTCAATGTTAGTTCATTTCTTCAATGCGTTAAGTCTTATACGTACTTAAAGTAAGGACAAGTGTTTTTATTCCTTCAGATAGCCTCACATTCATTTAAAATTGTTTTGAAAGTTTAATATTGTGGATATACAAACATGCAAAAATATTTCAGTAACTCTCTGTAAGGGGTTTATAATCTTATGAGGTGAGACATACAAAACAGTTAATAAAGTAAGATAAAGTGAATCCATTTTGTAGGAACAACTAAGGAGGAATCAGAATGAGCTGAAGTCAGGAGCTAGGAGAAGCTTACTAGGAAAGGTGAATCTTGAGCATAACAGAGAAAATGTGTCTTCCTCACTACAGCGATTCTTTACAAAGAGATTTTGCATTTCCTGTTTCTATAGATTGTACAGTAGAGTTAGTAAATTTTACCCAACTCTATGTCTTCTGGATACAAAGAAAAAGTTGTGTGCCATACTATCAGAGCCAACCCAGTACCTCTCTAATTGTTCCTCATTAAACACTAAACACCAAAGAAGAAATTAAATGTGAAGGTTATAGAGCATACTTTTTTCTAAAATACAGGAAGTAACTAATGTCAGAAATAATTCAAGGAAATAACGATAAAGGAAATGTTGGATATGACAACGACAATAACAAAGCTGATGGAAAAAAGTAAGAAAGGGAAAATAACCAGCAAAATGTAACAACTGTGTTCTTAAAAACTGAGCCATAAACAATGAGTGACATATAACAGATGTCAAAGTTAAAAAGTGCAAAAACAATATATCTTGACTATTTTAAATTTTCTTCGAAGTCTCTGGAGAATATAACAAGAAAACATTTCTTAAAATTAGCATTTGTGAATCTGCATTCCATAAACCTGGAGGTTCTCCATAGAAAAAAAGTTACAGTGGTACTGTAGGTTTGAAAACGTGTTATAGCCTTTCTCAGAACCTCTAGTTAGTTAATACGCATTGTTGCAAATATTCAAGGTAGGGAGGAGTATAAAATTTCCAAGGTTATTGGGCCACAGAATTCTCCTTTACTTCCAAAGAAAATATTTAGAAATATCTTGAGGAACAGCAGTATTCTTTGAAACATGGTTTGGGAAACACACTACTTCACACATGAGCAGTTAAAGCTTATCAATACAGCAAATTTATATTCACTAAACTATTTGAAAAGGGTTATTTTTTTTTGCTAATTGTTAATCACATAGCTGAATTTTTCTATGTTCAGATAATTGCTTTAAATGTGCTTTCTTTGCAAAAAACATGTAGTTGAATTTCCCCTTAGTCCCAGGTAACCTGCTCTATTCAGTAACGCTATAACAAGCACATTTTGGATAAGTATTAACCATACTCCAATGTTATGATTGCAGTCATTAAATTGACATATTGTCAAGAGAGGGAATAAACAGCAAAGGCAGAATTATAGAATTTGAGACAGAGAAATCACTTCAGAGATCTAGTGAAACTTTCAATTTACAAATGAATGAATTGAGTATAAGAGGTAAAAAGATTTTTCCAGGGTCTCATAGTCAATTGGTAGAAATCATTTCTCCCAGTCCAATATAGTCCATGCTTTCTAGTATGAGAAAATTAAAACGATTTGTTAGGGCAAAAAAATGAAAAAAAATACTATATCTGTTCGAATTTTTTTTTGGGGGGGATGGGTAGCCACATCTGTGGCATATGAAAGTCCCCAGTCTAGGGGTCAAATCGGACCTATAACTTGCCAGCCTATGCCACCGTCACAGCAATGCGGGATCTGAGCCAGGTCTGTGAACTACACCACAGCTCACGGCAACACCAGATCGCTGATCCAGTAAGCAAGACCAGGGATCAAACCTGCATCCTCATGGATTCTTGTCAGATTCCTTTCCACTGTACCGGAATGGAAACTCCTGTTTGAAATTATTTTTAAAATTATCTCTAATAAGCTTAGAGAGGAAAAATGAACGATTGTAGTTAATTCTATTCTTTCTCACCTGCTTCCCTCAAAACTATCCCAACATCTAGCAAAGTTCCTTTATATCTTAGGCTCTCATTTAATGTCTCAATAAAATAACTGTGAACATCTGAATTCAGAGACTTTAAAAAAAATGATGTGTTGTTTACTGTATAAACTAATTCTTCCCATAACAGAAGGCTTGGACCCTGAATCTCTTTTGTTTTCACCTTCTGTGCTGCAAAAACCAGAAGTCACTGTGCTGAGAGCTAATCCTTGGAGCCACAACCAGGTCACAGTAGCACAGTACAGCTACAGCTCTGATTCGACCCCTAGCCTGGGAAACTCTATAATGCTGAGGGTGTAACCCCAAAAAGACAAAAACAAAAACAAACAAAAAGTGCCTTTTTCCACTTGGAAACCTTTTTAAAAATGAATTTTCTGTTCAAATGTTCTGGAAAGATTTATCCACATATTGAAATATCTGCCATAGCTTACATCAAGAAGAAGAAAAGCCCAAGCAAATGCTAAGACAATGAAAATGGAAAGCTGATTACTAAAATTTAGCATGTTTTGAGTAAAATATGATTACATCAACCCTTTCAATACCATTACATAAATGTTACATTATAATATGATTACATCAACTCTTTCAATTGACCTCAACCAAACTGCAAACTCCTTACAATTTAACAAACATTTACAGAACAACTTTTCTATATATATTCTGTTTATATTTTTCTGCTGGAAACTATGGTGTAATAAAAGCATGGGGTGTTTTCTGCCCCTGAGAAGCATTTTTCAAGTGTGTGTGTATATACATACATACATATATATGTAATATGACACTATATAAAAGTAATACACACAAGAATGAATAAGATCAAATAGAAATCATGAAAGAATCACTTGGGCAATTCAAATTGTTATGGGGTAGAAATTCTCGGAAGAGGTTTAATTAGAGATGTGTCTGAAAAGGTAGATAGAATTTTAATTAATGGAGTAAATAAAGTAACAGGAACTAGAATTAGGAATATTCCAGTATGAAAAGAACAATAAAAATTGTGTTTACATGCAAAAATCAATTAATATAATGCACTATAGTAATAAAATACAAAATCACATTATCATTTGTATAAGATGCAAAAAAGGCATTTGAAAATATCTAAAACCTTTATGGTACAAACATTGAACAAAACAGGAATGAAGGGAACTCCCTCAATCTGATAAAAGGCATCTACAAAAACCTACAGCCAACATCATACTTAGGGTGCAACATTGAATACTTTACCCCTAAGAAAATGAGGTCTACTCTTGCCACTTCTATTCAGTATTGTACTTCAGGTTCCAGCTAGGATAATTAGGCAAAAAATGAAATAAGAGGTATCTAGATTGGAAAGGGAAAAGCAAAACTCTCTCAATCTGTAAATTACATGATCTTGTACATAAATAATCCCAAGAAATCTTCCAAAAGATCTTTGCAGTAATAAACAAATTTAGCATTGTTGCAAGAGACAAGGTCAACATGCAGAAATCAGTTTTATGTATATACACCAGTAATGAAAATAATTCCGTTTATAATAGCATCGAAAATAATAAAATACTTAGGACTATATAGTCTTTTTAGGGCCGCACCCACAGTATACGGAATTTCCCAGGCTACAGGTCCAATCAGAGTGATAGCCACCAGCCTACACCACAGTCACAGCAATGCAGGATCTGAGCCACATTTGTGACCTACACCACAGCTCACAGCAACACCAGATCCTTAACCCACTGAGCAAGGCCGGAGATCAAACATACATCCTCATGGATACTAGTCAGGTTCGTTAAGCGCTGTGCCACAACAGGAACTCCTAGAACTACATTTTTAAAGTGCAAGAGTTATACACTGAAAATTACAAAACATCATTGAAATAAATTTAAAAAATATAAATAAATATAAAGATGCCTTATGATCTTTATGATCATGAGTATTAAAGTCATGTTAGTTAACTGAATTGTTAAATTGCTAAACAATAAACCTACAGATATAACACAACTCCTATCAAAATCCCAGATGGCTTTTTTTTATCTATTTTCTGAAGAAACTGATAAACTGATACTACAATTTAGTATCAAAGAATTTAGAATGCAAAGGACTCAGAATAACCAAAATAAAACAATCTCAAAAAAGAAGAACAAAAGGATAGCTGTTAACTCTTCTCTCTAAATGTTTAACAGAATTAGCCCGTGAAGCCATTTGTTCCTGGACTTCTGTTTTCTGAAAGTGTTTTTTTTTTTTTTAGGGCCATACCTGCACCTTAATAGAAGTTACCAGGCTAGGGGTCTAATCGGAGTTGCAGCTGCCAGGCTAAACCAAGATCTGAGCCGCATATGCAATTTACACCACAGCTTGTGGCAATGCCAGATCCTTAATCCACCAAACAAGGCCAGGGATGGAACCCTAATTCTCACAGACATTCTTAACCACAACAGGAACTTTGTTTTCTGAAAGTTTTTAAATCACAGTTTCAATTTCAGTACTTATGATTGGTCTATTCATATTTTCTGTTTCTTCCTGGTTCAGTCTTGGGAGGTTGTACCTATAATACACGATTATTGTTTTCAGCTGCTGGTCTCTTAATTTCAAATATCCTGCATTTGTACTTTTTTTTTTTTTTTTTTTTTTTTTTGCCTTATCTAGGGCCGCACCCGCAGCATATGGAGGTTCCCAGGCTAGGGGTCTAACAGGAGCTGTAGCTTCCGGCCTTTGCCACAGCCACAGCAACTCGAGCTCTGAGCCACATCTGCAACCTACACCACAGCTCAGGGCAACGCCGGATCCTTAACCCACTGAGAAAGGCCAGAGACCAAACCCGCAACCTCATTGTTCCTAGTCGGACTCGTTAACCACTGAGCCACGACGGAACTCCTGCATTTGTACTCTTGATGTTTGCTGGCTTTGATATCATATTTGTCAGTGGGTAATTTCCTGCCTTTAAGTTTACATTTACCAGGAAGCTTTCCCATTAATACCCATTAATAATTTTCTTTTCTTTTCTTTTTTTTTTTTTTTTTTTTTTTTTTTTTTTTTTTGCTTTTTAGGGCCGCACCCACAGCATATTGAGGTTCCCAGCCTCGGGGTCTAATCGGAGCTCCATTAATAATTTTCTTGTTTTTAGTTGTGGCCTTTTATCGTATGCCTAGAGTAGTTCCTTTAGCATTTGTTGTAAAGCTGGTTTGGCAGAATGAATTTTCTTAGCTTCTGCTTGTCTGTAAAGCTTTTGATTTCTCTATCTAATGTGAATGAGAGCCTTGCTGGGTAGAGTATTCTTTGTCGTGGGTTCTTGCCTTTCATCACTTTAACTATTTTGTGCCACTCCCTCCTGTCCTACAGAGCTTCTGCTGAAAAATCAGTTGATAACTTATGGGGATTCACTTCTATATTATTTGTTACTTTTTCCTTGTTGCTTTTAATATTTTTCTTTGTCTTTAATTTTTGTCAGTTTGATTAATATGTGTCTTGATCTTCCTTGGGATTATACATAAAACAGTAACTAACAAGGACTTTTGTATAGCACAAACAAATCTACTCAATAGTCTATAATAACCTATATGGGAAAAGAATCTGAAAAATAGTGGATATATACATATATATGTATATGTATATGTATATATAGGTAGATATGATTCATATGCTGTGCACCTAAACAAACACAACATTGTCAGTCAACTATACTCCAATAGATTTTTTTAACAAGAACAGAGTGAATGTACTCAGTATTGCCTGATATCAAAACTTATTGCAAGGCACAGTAATAAACACAGTGTATTATTGACATAAGGATAGGATAGGATCCACGGAATAGAATTGAAAGTCTAGAAATACACTCTAAATTTATGATCAATTGATTTTCAACAAATGGGCCAAGATAATTCAATGGGGGACAGTTTTATCCAAAAAGTGGTTCTAGGACAAATGAGTGTCCACATACGAGAAAAAAAAAAGAATTTTTGGACAATTTTTTGAACTATGCACAAAAATTAACTCAATATGTATTACAGTTAAATGCAAGAGCTAAAACTATAAAATTTTTACTCAAAAACACAGGAGTAAGTGAATTAGGCACTGGTTTCTTAGCACAAGGAATCAAAGGAAAGATTGATATGTTGGACCTAATCAAAATTAAAAATATTTGTGTTGCAAAAGACACCATCCATAAAGTGAAAGGACAGCTTAATCTGTGTCCTTAGCTAGAAGTAAGCTGCTGCAAATTAGTAACAGAGTTCTTAAAGCCTGACTCTTAACAGGCTGAGTCTAGTTTAATAAATTCATTTAGTTTAATATTTCTGAATTGTAAATGCCATCCTCCTTATTTTATACTAAGGAAGCAAAGGATAAAAGAATTAAATATTTTTCTAGATTACTCAACTACTGGCAAAACAGTTTTAACTGCAGTTCTATTAGATTCCAGAGCCTGTCTTTTTTTCACTGTATCCAATAGTCACACAAAAACCTGTAGAACTTAAGAAACCTGCATACTTGTGTATGTGCATTTGTATGAATCCCTTCCCCATCATAAACATAAGAAATAAGAAAACCTGGTGATTTATTTTTTGAGGCACAAAGTTGAAGCAACATTAATTGATATTTTATTGCAACTCTTCCAACAGAAGAAAGAGTTGGATTTAAAATTTTTTCACATATACTGAATGAATGACTTTATTCTAAAATTGCATGTGTAAAATCTCTGTATGGTAATATACTATTACACATGTAATTAATAGAAGTAAACTGAATACAAAGATTTGGCCAGAGATATGCAGTCTAAGAATACAAAATATCACTGCAAAACCCACTGAATAAATTTCACTTGTAGGAAAATAAGTATATGAATAGTCTTTCTCTAGATTTGTCATTATGCCAAGCCATACATTTTCTTAAACTATCTTCAGATTTGTTAATTTTTAAAATGTGCTCTTCTAAAAATTGCTTCAGGGAGAAATAGCTCATATAGGCATTAAAAAGAGATTTCTCATGACATTGCAATTTATAATGCATATTTTACAAAGTTAGCTATAAAATTTTAAGATGCCACCCAAAAATCTGAAAACTGTAGGTCCCAAACCAATGACTGAGAGACCAAATATTAGTTTTCCAGGCACAGACAGACAAGCTCTTCCTTAGATGATATCGTACTAATAAAAGTCTAAGCTCTGACTCCCCAAAGGTAGATTTCAGGCACTATCAGTTGGTGTATATTGGCTAATCTCCCTTATTTTGAAGTTGCAGTCAGGAACAATGATTTATAATATAGGGGGAACTGAAAACACTTAGAGGTTTTTAAAGCAATTTCAGCACCTTAAATTACACTCAGAAACAAGATAGTGGCCAATGCAATCTGTCTTCCTATGCACTGGGCAATGCAATTATTCATGTAATCGTTATATCATACTCTGACGAACAGAAAACAACATAGACAACTCTTCCAAAGAAGTATATGGTAAAAACAATGACACAACTGAGTTCAACCAGCCTCAAACACTTAGAGAAATGTAACCTTTAAAAATGAGCAGTCAATAAAGCATTTATTGAAAAATAATGAGATTATTTAAGTAATCAATATTTCAGGTTTTTTTATGCTTACATACTTTTAATACAACAAATTAAAATATTTTTTGAAGAATGTAGGACATATAGTTTTGTTTTGTTTTTTTGTCTTTTTGCCTTTTATGCAGAGCCGCACCCATGGCATATGGAGGTTCCCAGGCTAGGGGTCTAACAGGAGCTGTAGCCACCGGCCTACACCACAGCCACAGCAACGCAGGATCCGAGCCGTGTCTGCAACCTACACCACAGCTCACGGCAACGCCGGATCCTTAACCCACTGAGCAAGGCCAGGGACCGAACCCGCAACCTCATGGTTCTTGGTCGGATTCGTTAACCACTGAGCCACAAAGGGAACTCCGACATATAGTTTCTGATCCTTCATTTAGTTGGTATTCTGCTCCTTATGTATGTTAAGGATATAAACGTTACAAAACAATACTGATATGAAGTTTTTTTACGGGATATTTTTTCCAGTCACTACTCAACCTGTAGATATTATCCAATAAATTTCATAGAGGGGCTATTATAAATAGTTCAACTAGTTTGGAATTCAAAGCAATATTACTTAATTTTAAAATCTTAAAAATCATAGTTCTGACCTTGTGCTACACAGTATCACAATAAAGTCAGCTATTTGCCTCCAGTCCCAATAAGCCCTCTTTCCCAAGTACACAGTTCTGGCTAAAATTATTCTTATCAATGCAAGACGAAGGCAAGAATATCATTTCATTATAGAAATGCTCAATAAACTAGGATTTACGGGAAACTTCCCTTATAAAGTTACTCAAAAGAAAACACTTTTAAACTATGTACTTAGTAGTAAAAGACTAAATATATTTATTTTAAAAGTGGTAATAAAAGGAGGATGTCCATTCTCATCACTTTGATTTGATACTGTGCTAGAAGGACTAGCCAGTGAATTAAGAGAAGAAAAAGAAATAAAATACATACATATTGGAAAACATGAAATATGTGAATATTTTTGAACATGAATAATTGCCTTTTTTCACAGATGTCATGATTGCCTGTGCAAAAAAATCCAAGGAATTTTGAAAAATTATCCTGGAAGTAATTACAGAGTTTACCATGCTTGCATATATACCAAAATAGAAAAGCAGCTAGTATAATTGTAACCAAACATGTTCAGGATTTATTTGCTAAAAACTATAAAATACTAACAGAAGAAACTGGAGACCTAAATAAGGGAAAAGACATATTGTGTTCCCTGAATTGAAAAACACAATATAGTTTACATTAATTATCCCCAAACTGATCTATAGATTTAATGTAATTCTTAAAAACAATCCCTGGAGTATACGTTTTGTACATTTAGTCAATCAGATTCTAAACTTTATAGGAACAGGAACGGCAGTAAAACACAAATAATATTGAAAAGAATAACATTGGAAGACTCAGACTACCTTGTTTTAACACTTATTATAAAACGTCAGTAGTCAAGACAGAAGCACTGGAAAAAAAAAGGGGAACATAGATCAATGGAACAGAACAAAGAGTTCAGAAACTGACACACACAGATATAACTGATCTTTGGTAAGGATCTCAAGGTATTTCAATAGAGAAAGAGTGGTTTTTTTTTTTTTTTCAACAAATGATTCTGAATAATCGGACATCCACATACTAAAAAAAAAAAAAAATGCTTTTTATATTAACAAGAAGTAGTAGTAGTACTAGTAAGAGTAGTAAACCTCAACCTAAACTTCACACTTCACAGGAAAGTTAGCTCAAAACAGATCATAGAGGGCGTTCCCACTGTAGCTCAGCAGGTTACCAACCTGACTGATGTCCATGAGGATGCAGGTTCAATCCCTAGCCTCACTTGTGAGTTAAGGATCCGGCACTGCCACGAGCTGTGGTGTAGCTTACAGATGTGACACGGGTCCCACGAAGCTGTGGCTACACCCCTGATTCAACCCCTAGCCTGGGAACTTCCATTTACCATAGGTTCAGCCTTAAAAAGCAAAGCAAAACAAACAAACCCAAAATAGATCACAGCTCTACACAAAAGGCTAAATGATAGAAGAAAATCACAGGAAAAAAAAAAAATCTGTGTGACTTAAGCTTTGGCAAATAGTTCTTACATATAACAAAAACCAAAACCAAAACCATTAACTATAAAAGAAAAAGTTGATAAATTAGACTTCATCAAAATTAAGAGAAACAAATGTTTGCTATGAGAAAGTTTCTAAGAGAATTAAAAGACAAGCTACAGAGTGAGAAAAGATATTTGAAAATCACATATTCGCAAAGGACCTTTATATAGAACTTATAAAAAATTTTCATAACTCAAAAGCAAACAAAATACAAATAAAATAAATAAGAGATTTGAGCAAATATTTTGCAAAAGAGCAACACACAGATGGCAAATAAGCATATTAAATGCTCAGTACCATTAGCCATTAGAAGCATGCAAATTAAAAATACAATGAGCTTCCCCTACATATCTTTTTTGAATAGAAGAGAAAAACTCAACAATTTCAAGTGCTGACACTAGCAAAGGACACTTGGAGTTCTCATACACTTTTGATAGAAATGAAAAATGGTACATTTCTTACAAAGATATATATCTTAATATAAATTTTATTTTAAAATATAGTTACTATACATGTTATATAATTATGTGTACAAAATATATATGCTATAATGACGTACATAATTACATAATATATAATTAATATTCATGTATATTTTATTTAAAGTAAGACACTTACTATATGATCCAGCAATTTTACTCCTAAATATATGCCTTAAAAAATGGAAACTTATATATACATAAAACTTCTATAAAATGTTTATAGCACCATTATTTATAATAGCCCAAACCAGATAACCCAACTGACCTTTAAGAGGTGAATGAATCAGTAAAATATAGTGTATTCTTAAAATAGAATAATACCCATCAATGAAAAGGAAGTGAAAACTGACACTCACAATAACATGGATGTATCTTAAAAGCATTAAGCTGAGTGAAAGAGGTCAGTCTCAAAATACTACAAACTGTGATTCCATCTATTCAACCTTCTGGAAAGGTAAAACTATAGTAATGGAGAAAACATCAGTGAAAATCACAGGTTAGGGATAGGAAAATAATTCACCACAAAGAGGAAGATTGAAGGAGTTCTTAGAAAGATGACCTATTCAGGAACCTAATTGTGGTATTAGGGCTCAGGGCAGTTTACCTCAAAATATGTCACAATGACGTACTGAGTATTTTGAATTGAAGTTACTTGAGAAGCAGCCAATACAAGAAGGAAATGCTGACCATTCTCTCTCCTCTTGAAAGCAGAAAATAAATCTCCTGTGTGAAAGGTGCGTCTGGAGGTGGAGGACACCCTTATCCCTTGAGAGAGGGAATTCAGAGCCAAGAAGACTTGTGTATAAATATTATTACTTATTTAATTTAATACCCCAAGACCAAACTGTCTAGAGTCTTCATTAATTAAGAACTCTAAATCTACAAATACCATAATATATCACGTATATGTGGACTCTAAAATATGATACAAATGACCTTCATGTACAAAAATTAAAATTTTTTTATTTTCTCCTGTTAATATGTCTTGTGTCAATATTTAATCCAGCCACAAGAACTCAAAAGGGGTAGCGGGGGAAAATATCTCCCACCTTGATGGTGGTAACCACTCACCTGAGTCTATTCAGGTCTTAAATTTATAGTATTTTATGTAAATAAAAATAAGAATATTAATGATAATAAAGAACTTATTTTTTAAAAAAACACACACGAAGTACTCTATCACCAAATATTTGCTTTTTAAAAGGCCAAGAAAGGACTTCTTTGTTTTAGCCTTTTGTTTTCATCAAATACTTTCTTTAAGACAATTTTTTACTGGTTTCAAGTAAAGGAAAAAAGAAAACTGATTCTTCAGTGCTTCGTTGCAAATGCTCAGGAGTCTAGTCACTGAGGAACGAAGAAATTTTAGGCCCAAAGTGGTTCCATCTTATAGTGAAACAACCCTTGCTCTGGCCATCGTGTCTTAATGCCCTTTAAGTCCTCTGATAACTTACTTTGACACCCATTGTTGAATGCAGAGTTGAGATTCTATGTGCTGGAATCCTAGCATCCCCTGGTCCAAGGTATTGTCAGGATCTCTTGGTTGAGTCACCCCTTGTAGTCACTGACACTTCTAGCACTTACTATGGCCAATCGCTGCTCAGAACAAAGTGGTTCCTCAAGATAAAGTGTGCCCTCAGAGACAAGTTTACTCACAGCAGGTAGACATTAAATTAGCCATACTTCAAATAGTTGAATTCCTGCATTCACTTAGACAACCAATTCTAAAATAAAGGCTAGGGAGGGACAATAAATAAACCCACAGACATCACAGAATTAAAACAAATGTTTTCTTCCTGTGCCAGCTATGATGCAGAATCCTAGCTCTATGATAAATTCTCTTTCCAGGCCTCATCCTTTTTTGGATATCTAGTCATGGCCAAAGTTATGTGAACATGTGTATAAGTAGGTAGAAATGCTTTGCCCAAACCCTCACAACATCCAAAAATATGTATAGGTCAATTAAGGTGACTAAATGACACATTACTAAAATTTGAATGTAAGCCTTGGCTCTGTCAAATCACAGTTATACCAGTAATATGGATTTAGTAATTGGAAAGAACCTTTGACATTATATTTAACTGTCACACAGACTATTCCAGAAAGAGGGTCATCTATATTCTGCTTAAAAATCTAGTGTATTAGAGGGTTCCCTGTATTATAAGACTGACTGGTTTACTACGAGTCAGTTTTAGTTGCTAGCAGGCATTTAACAAAATTTGTTTTTCAGACTTAAATATCAGAATTTATATTTATCTGTATAAATTTTTGTTTTGCCATATTCTTCTAGCTTACTGACAGTATATGGAATCTTGATTTCATCATAGATAATATTAGCGAACCATTCAAGTTTGTTCCATTGCATGAAGATAAACCTTTTTATTAAAAATCAATTATAGCAATCTTTGGAACAGGAATCTAGACCTGGGTATTTTCCCTCCACAATTTATATTTGCATTTCTTTCTTTCTATGATAAGCTTCCATAAAAACCCACTCATATGACAAAACTGAGTTTATGGTATATCCAGAAAAATAAAACCTCTACAGTGTCTGATAGCATGTCACAGTGGAAAAAAAACAGGGTAAAATTTGCCAAACTTTTGAAGTCTGACTGAAAGCAGATTTTTAATGAAATGGAGGTCTTTCATTTTTTTTGGTCGTTTTTTAGGAATACACCTGTGGCATATGGAAGTTCCCAGGCTAGGGGTCAAATCAGAGCTGTAGCTGCTGGCCTACACTACAGCCACAGCAACACAAGACCTGAGTCGCATCTGTGATCTACACCATAGCTCACAGCAATGCTGGATCTTCAACCTACTGAGCAAGGCTAGGTATCAATCCTGCATCCTCATGGATACTAGTCAGATTTGTTTCCATTGAGTCATGACAGGAACTCCTGAAATGCAGGTCTTGATGATAACTGGCTGAGATTCATGAAAGTTTGGGACTGGTGAAAACAGCAAGGAGAGCATGTTTAGGAGACAGAGTCAAGGAGTCATATGCAGTGCACCATTGGTGCTTTCTGTTGAAGGAGTAATGGGACTCGAGAATTCCTCCAACAACACAGCTATTGCTACTTTTATTTTCCTGGGTAAGCATCTTCTGGAATAGAATAGTTATGCTAGTGACAACTAAAGAACAATAAAATCATGTTAAGATCATTTTAGTTCTTAATTTACTAGTGGTGTTAAAATATCTAGTTCTTACATGTATTAAAAACTATAGTTGTATATGTTGTCTGCATGCTTATCGACACTATTATTATTACAATAGAGTATGTTAAATTATTTATAAACACTTTCAAATTACTAATATGGCCTTCATTTTTTTCCTCTGCTCTTCGCTCTGATGGATAGTTGTTTTGGGATTTGTTCACAGTAATATCCCCCCATTCAGTTTGCCCAGGGTGAGCAATGGTCACTCTGTACCAAGTATGTCACAAGGTGATAAGATACACATTTTTTCAGGGAAGGGGGGGCACGTCTATGAAAAGTTATAGCATAATAAATTACGTGTTCTAAAAGAGGTGTGAGTAAAGGATTTAAGAAGCATGAAGGACAACTAGTCCAACCATGGAGAGAGCTTCGCAAAATGCAGAGCTGCTAAAAGACCACAGCTTGAGTGAACCTAAACAAAAATTATGTGTCACTCCCACACATAATTGGATTTCTCAGGGAGCACTCAAAATATTCTTACAAACCTGTGACCTATATATATCTTGGAATACTCTATATCCTAATTCTGAATTTGACTGCTATGATGGACTTCTTAGAGAGATACCTTTTTCTTAAAAAATAACTATATTACATACTGGGAAGTTAGGATGTTTAATCACAATGTTCAAAATTCAACTTAAAAGAATGTATTGGTGATCCCCCAGACCCTTCTTACACATACCTTATGTGTAAGGATAAGGTATGTGTAAGAAGGATAGTCTTGGTTTATGCCTGTTATTTAGTATGTTTATAAATAGTGTCTGTTTCTCTCTTAGAATTATATTCACACTATATACTACCTTGTGCTACTCTTCCAGAAAAAAATCAACTAGTAACTAGGAAACAAGTGCCATTTACCTTGGACAAATGACATAATATATCTGAAGTTCTGATGATAATAAGCATGATAGTGAAGTGAAAATTTAACATGCATAAAAGGTGGTCTACACATGTTTGCTTAATATGAATAATGTCCTATATGATTAGCATCTGAAGGTTTGGAAATAGGAAGTATATTAAGACAAAAGTAAATATGCTTTTATAAATATTGTCTTCCTAATACAAATGATTACACTTGACTGAGTCTCAGGTCCATGGGTCCTCCTATCTAACAGGAAGTAAAAAATAGTAAGTAAGAGAGAATCTGAATCCAAAATTAGCTCACTATGTCATTGTGGATAAGTCTTAGTTTTGAGGTACAATGTCCTCATCTCTAAAATAATACAATAAACTAAGTATTCTTAAGTAAGGTGTGGAAATCTTGTTTCTGTTGAGTGAGAAAGATGTGGAGTTACAGTTTATGGGTGGGTGGGGTGTAGAAATTTACACACAGCCCAAACTCTGTTTCTTCCTGTGCCAACCTGCTCATTCTTCCAGGTGCTAGAGGGAGCCCAAACAGTGCACGTTGGCTTTCTGGGATCTAGCAATCCCAAATGTCATCAACATTAGTCTGGTTAGTCTTTAAGCCTTAAACACGTATAATATCATAGATGGAGAGGTTGTTTACATGAAAATTAATTTTTTTTCAAATAGCAGTTCAAGAGGGCACCAAAAATCTGTATTTGTTTCCTAAGGTTTAAAACAAAAGAAATACTTTTCTCACAGTTCTAAAGGCCAAAGGCCAAAATCAAGATGTCAAAGTGTGATCAGGGCCAAGTTACCTCTGAAGGTTCTAAGTGAGAATATTTACTTGCCTCTTCTTGCTTCTGATGGGCCCAGGTATTACTTGGTTTGTAAAATTATTTTTGAGCTTCAGGCTCAGAAATGTTAACTCATAGCTACAATATCATTTTGCCCAATTCTGAGTGATTTATACAAAGAGTAGTGTCTGGTACCTGACTTTAAGTTAAATAAGTTAACAGTTAATAATAAGTGAGGAAAAAAACGTTTATTTTCCTATTATATTCCTGCATTCAAAAGAATAAAACAAATAATAATTGGGAAAAAAATCTGGAGTTTTACTTTCAGGTTGCAAGTTAAAAAAAAAAGAGATTCCAGGCAATGTTCAAAATGAAACTTTAATGTTGACATCAGCTAACTCATGATGAATAGTATAAACAGTAAATGAGTAATTGCAAGCTATGCTAAATACATTGCTATGGAAACTCTCCATATTACATTTTCTTAATGGTTTCATTCATAATGATAAACAAATTATATTTTAGCATCTAATGATCAAAACTAAGCTACACTAAAAGGCCATAGTTTTCTCATTTCAATATATATCTTTGACCTTGTAATAATGTTTTCTTCTACACATTGGTGAAAATCTAAGTATATTAGCAGGCATTAAAGGAATATTAAACTTGTCCTTGCAACTGAACGGTGGTAAGTTTTTTGGAAATAAACAATTTTGATGTAATATTATGTTCCATTCATTTTGTCATATTTTTATATGACAAGGTTTATCTTTCTCATAAGTGCATAGTGATATGCTATTGATGTTACAGAAAAGCTAAATCCTTTATTAATGAAAAGAATAGATATTTCCTATTTAAAGCTTTATGAAATTTCAATTGCTGAAAATAGAAGCCAATCTCATTTAAAATTAAGTACTGAATATGCAGATCAATGCTTTATATTTATTTATATAAAGGTAGTACATTTTTATCCTTAATAAAGGAAGAGCTAGTACAAATTACTTCTACCACCTGAATGCTTATCCCAACTTCTGCTGTCCACGAACCTGTCTCCCAAATCCACTACCTTAATAAACAATAGCCTGGTTTAGTAAGCAAAAGGTGTAAACAAACAGTGTACAAATGCCAAGTTCTAAAATAAAGTATGAACAGAAGGTATGGAGACTCTGGTGTAGTCGATGCCATGTGATTCTGCATCCACAACCACTCAGTCCATCTTTAAAGCCTTTAGTACTCATTCCCCTAGCTGATGAAGGATAAGTTATCCACAGCTCTTAGCAGTCCCTCTCTCAGATGGACTCTGGGCTTAGCCTCATGTCACACCTCTTCCCGGGGCAATCCACATACAGTGACTTGCCAACATTGAGCTATAAAGGCCAATTCCTTTGTCTGAATTGAGGACAATGCTGAAGAGACATGCTAGCTATGACCCCTTCATGAAATTAGCTGAGGCCTTCATTGTGTTCAACTTCTCTTTCTGGATAATCCTGCTAACTCTACACGCTCCTATTCCCATAAATATTGATTCTAAGAATAGATGCCCCAATAAACTTCCTGTGGGTAAATCTCTGTTTTAGAATCTGCTTCCTGGGGAAACTCACCTATTATTTCTAGTCTAGATAGGTCAAGAAAGACTTGTTATATATGTTATAATTTGACATTTATCTCCCAGTATTAATAAGAGTTTGTCTACTGGAAAAGAAGCAAAAAGCATATATTTCATATAAAAGAAGGAACACAAGAAAAAG
This sequence comes from Catagonus wagneri, assembly GCA_004024745.2. Classification (NCBI taxonomy): domain Eukaryota; kingdom Metazoa; phylum Chordata; class Mammalia; order Artiodactyla; family Tayassuidae; genus Catagonus; species Catagonus wagneri. Next base: position 19,245,716 of record PVHT021183518.1, on the reverse strand, counting down.
TAGAGATGATAAAGAATATGCCTTATTCAACTAAGTTGTGCAATCTACTAGAATATTAGAGAGGCAATTATTTATGGCACAGCTCGGAGAGATAGGGCCAAAATTATAAATTGCCTTGCTTGTCTGTCTGAGGAATTTAGAGTTCCCTTCATTGGTAATAAGGAATCATTTTACCTTGGTATTGCAGGATGACATTTAGAAGTTGTTTCCCAAGGAAAACCAGAAGTACTACAGAAAGTCTATCAGAAAGGAATTAAGAGACAAAAGTGGGAGGGAGACTAAATGGAAGATGGTTATAATTTTGGAAGCAAAGATTGTCAAGGGTTAAACTAAAGCAAAGATGGTGAATAGAAAAGGAAAATGGACAATGCAATGGAGATGGAAATAACTTTATCAGGTAATTCAATGTCAGAAATAAGGATAGAGAATGGAGTTTCCTTCCTTGGGTTCATGAAGGTGGCTGTGGTTGTAAATGGTAAGCAGAGCAATAGGTGGAGGGAGCATGGTTGAGAGTATGTCATCAGGGGAGAAAAAGACTAAGAAGAACCTGCTGAATGCCCAGCTAAATGTATTCTCTTCAGTGGCTGACACTCTGTATTGAAAAAAAGAAATGGTATTCCCCTCCAAATAGTGACTTAGAAGCTGTTAGCATCTCATTAGTAGTTTTAAATTTTATAAAGAGGAGAGAAAGGCTTACTTCCCAACAATAACTTCATTCAGGAATCAGTATGACATGAGCTAAGGTCAAGTGTGAGCTGGACCATTTACCAAAGAGAAACATGTAGAACCTGAGTGAAGCATCAATAGGTACACTACTGAAAATGCTCTGTAGCAGGATGATGGAGAAGTTATAACTTGCTTATTTTCTCAAACAGCAGGGATCCTGGAAGCAGTTATCTGCTACAATACTTTTCTTTTGTGGGGCACCACAGCAGACTACATGCTGTAATTGTGTAGGCACATGACTTGACAAAGGAGCCGACAAGCCTGTCAGACTCGACTAGATGACTAGATGGTGGGGGGTGTTAACCCTGGCTTGTTTCCTGCCAGCAATAAGAAGTCATGCTGGTGCTCTGTGAAGTTCATTTTAAGAATTTCATGTCAACGAGAATCATACATATTGGTACAAAATACTGAATGTTTTATGTTTTAACTGAATGTTCTGTATACCTAATAATTTTCAAGTGGGATTGAATCATAGAGAAATAAAATAATTATTCAAAGAATAAGTTTGCATTTTGAGAGTCCATGAATCAGATCATATAGAGTATATGTTAAAAATGCAAAATGCAAGGTCCTAGTTTACACACTGAATTAGAATCTAAAGCTGCATTTCTCATTTTTGGCCCTATTTATATCTGGGGCTGGAAAATTCCTTGTTGTGGGGATCATCTTGGGTTTTATAAGATGTTTAGCAGCATTCACAGTCTCCACTCACTGTATGCCAAGAGTGTGCCTACACACACTCTGTTGTGAATATCAAAAATGTCTCCAGACATTGCCAAATACTCCCTCTGGAGCAAAATCACCCTTGATGGAGAGCCACTGATCTAGAGGGATAGGCCTGGAAGTTTGCTTTTCTCCTTCATATTTGGAATTGTATGAACTAGTCATTACCAGGGGCACAATCCCAGCATCATGGCAGACCACTTTCTTCAGTTTTTTCTACATTCTGTCTAATAAATTAATGTGTAGGGAGAGAGACAAAGGGAGGAAAGCGTGTGTGTGTGTGTGCGCGCGCCCGCATGGTGGGTCTCTCCCCTCTTCCTTGTATAGGTTTCTCTGTATAAGCCCTGAGTGTTACCCAGTGCCAGATAATGACTTAGCATATAAGCAATTCACTTATTATTAGATAGGGAGAGGGCAAGACACTATCTTCTTGTGCACTGAGAAGAAGAACAAATAAATAAATGTTGCAACCAAATTATATACACAAAACTTACAGGCTCTGAGGAGGATTTAGAAATGAATAAAGCACTCTCTTAGTCTCCAGAGTTTACATACTAAAGGTGAAAGACAGCTGTTTACATGTGCTATGGAACCTTGATTCGCTTATTAAAGCAATCTGAATAAAAGATATTGGATCCAGCAAATACATTATGTAACTCCCCCTCACCAGGCCACTGCTGCTCAACTGTCATATAAGATAGACTTTTCAATTTGTCATTTTTTGTCCCTCAATAAACAAATCTACCTTCTGTGAGCAAAATCAAGTAGGGAAACCTTTGGTAACTGTCCCATTTAGAAGAAAGAGAGGGATAGATACAGCCTACCGAAGGCTATGCCTGGGATTAAATGACCAGACACTGGAACAATGTTTATGTTTGTCTGTCATCTGTTTTGGGTTTTGAAAAACTGCCAGAGTAACTGAAAGTGATAAATAGATTTTTATTTGTTTTTACTTTACTGAGTACTTAAAATACTTATAAACCATTGATGAAGAATCATCACCATGCATATTCTTGTTAACGATATTTAAAAGCATGAATATAGCCTATCAAATAAATATTTTTCATAAAGAGTTTATTTTGTTTATAGGCAACCAATCAACTCTTTATTGAGTGGCTAAAGTGGCTTGGAGTAGTTATTGTGGCAGCTGCGAGAGGAGATAAGACATAATCCCTGGAATAAGCACACTGCAAATTAGCTAAGAAGATAGGAAATACATGTTTATAAAAGATAATTAAATATTTAACACATTATATGCAAAAGGCCAAATGATCTACCATAGAATAACACAGCCATATTTTTATTTTGTATGGTGAGTGATGACTTACACAGAATATGGAAAATAAAACAAACTGTAAAGGATCCATGGAGTTCCTCTTATTTGTTAGGAAGGATACAAGAAATCATTCACTGGGGAAAAACAATAGATAAAGCCAAAAAAATCAAGATTAGACAAAATATCTACCTAGTACATAATGTAATAATTGATCTGAGATATACACTGAACTGAGTAAGAGTCAGAAAGGGACACTGCAGGCAGACTTTGACTTTTTGGGAGAGATTATCAGTTTTTCATTATGATCACAGACTGATGATATTCATGTTTAAAACAAATTGAGGAATTCCCTTGTGGTGCAGCAGGTAAAGGATCTGGCATGTCACTGCAGTGGCTTGGGTTGCTGTCATGGTTCAGATGCAGTCCTTGGAGCGGGAACTTCCACATGCTACAGGAATGATCAAAAAAAATAAATAAATAAATAAATAAATAAATAAATAAATTTGACAGTAGTGAAAATAGAGTATTTTGTGGTAATAGAAATAGAAACGAACAAAAGTAATTGTAATATATAAAATGAAATGTATAAAATGAAATGTATCCTATGTATAGGTCTTAGAAACTGAATAAATAGGTTAAAAAGGGGGGAGGGGAATGAATATAGATTGAAACTTGAATTTCAAGAACTAAAAAGAAGAGGATAGATATAACCATAAAATAAAATCACCCATTCATATTATGTATGTAATATTTAAAATTAAATATATAAAATGAAATGTATCCTATGTATAGGTCTTAGAAACTGAATAAATAGGTTAAGGGGAGGGGAATGGATATAGGCTGAAACTTGAGTTTCAAGAACTGAAAAGAAGAAGACACAACCATAAAATAAAAAGAAATCATTCATCCAAAAAAAAGAGAAAGGAACAAAGCAGAAACACAGAATCAACTGGAAAAAAAAAAGGTTTAAAATAACAATAAATATGTCTATCAATAATTACCTTAAATGTAGGAGCTCCCATTGTGGCGCAGGGGAAACAAATCTGACTAGGAGCCATGAGGTTGCAGGTTTGATCCCTGCCCTCGCCCAGTGGGTTAAGGATCTGGTGTTGCCATGAGCTGTGGTATAGGTCGCAGATACAGCTCGGATCCAGTGTGGCAGTGACTGTGGCGTAGGCCGGCAGCTGTAGCTTTGATTAAACCTGTAGCCTGGGAACCTCCACATACTGTGGATAGGGCCTTAAAAAGCAATAATAATAATAATAATAATAATAATAATAATAATAATCACCTTAAATGTCAATGGATTGAATGCTCCAATCAAAAGACATAGAGTGGTAAACTGTATAAAAATACAAGAGCCTAAGATATGCTGCCTACAAGAGACTCACCTTAGTGCAAAAGAAACACATATAAATTGAAAGTGAGTGGAAGGAAAAAGATATTTCATGCAAATGGAAATGACAGACAGGGAGGAGTTGCAATACTCATGTCAGACAAAATAGACTTTAAAACAAAGGCCATAAAGAAAGATACTATTTAATGATCAAAGAATCAATTCAAGAAGATATTTCACATGTTAATATATATGCCCCTAATAGAGGAGCACTCAAATACATACAACAAATACTAACAGATATAAAAGGTGAAATTGATGGGAATACAATAGTAGGAGATTTTAACACCCCATCAATGGACAGATTCACCAGAAAGAAAATCACTAAGGAAATAGAGATCCTAAATAGCACAATGGAATAGTTAAACTTGTTATATTCAAGACATTACATCCAAAAGAAAATCATAATATACATTCTTATCAAGTGTACACAGAACATCCTGAAGGACTGACCACATACTCGGGTACAAAACTAACCTCAACAAATTTAAGAGTATAGCAATTATTTCAAGCATTTTCTCTGACCGCAATGAAATGAAACTAGAAATTAATCACTGGAGAATAAATGAGAAAAAACTGACTTCATGTAGACTAAACAATATGATATTAAAAAACCAATGGGTCAAAGAGGAAATCAAAAGGGAAATTAAAATTATCTCAATACAAATTACAATGAAAACACAACCATTCAAAATCTATGGGATGCTATAAGCAATTACATGCCAGTGAATTTGACAACCTCAAAGAAAAAGACAACTTTCTAGAGATAGACAGCCCCCCCAAAACTGAATCAAAAAGACTAAATCATTTAAACAGATCCATCAATATAAATGAAATTGAATATGTAATAAAAACACTCCCTACAAACAAAAGTCTCGGACCAGAGGCTTCACAAGCAAATTCTACCAAACATACAAAGAAGAATTTATACCCATTTTTCTTAAACTTTTCCAAAAGATTGAAGAAGTAACACCCCCCAAAGACATTCTATGAAGCCATCATCACCCTAATACCAAAACCAGAAACGATACTACCAATAAAGAAAATACAGGCCAATATCTTTGATGAACATAGATGCAAAATTCTCAACAAAATTTTAGCCAATCGAATCCAACAACATATAAAAAAAATCATACACCATAACCAAGTGGCATTTATCACAAGTTCACAAGGATGGGTCAACATATGCAAATCTATCCATGTCATACACTGCATTAAAAAAACAAAGTCAAAACCCACATGATCATCTAAACGAAGGCAGAAAAAGCATTTGACAAAATCCAACATCTATTCATGATAAAAAATCTTATCAAAATGAGTATAGCGGGAACATAAGATAATAAAAGCCATTTATGACAAATCCACAGCAAATATAATACTCAAAGGAGAAAAGATGAAAGTCTGCCCACTAAAATCTGGAACAAGACAAGGACGCCCACTCTCACCAGTTTTATTCAACATAGTACTGGAAGTCCTACCCACAGCAATCAGACAAAGAAAATAAATAAAATGTATCCAAACTGGAAAAGAAGAGGTGAAATTGTCACTCTATTATGATGACATGATACCATATATAGAAAAACCTAAAGACTCCAAACAAATATTACTCAAGCTGATCAATGAATTTAGCACAGTATCAGGATACAAGATTATCATTCAGAAATTGGTTGAACTTCTATATACTAACGATGAAATATTAGCAAAGGAATACAGAAATACAATAACTTTTAAAATCGCACCCCAAAATATTAAATTCCTAGGGACAAACCTGACCAAAGAAGTTAGAGACTTACATGCTAAGAACTATAAAACATTAATCAAGGAAATTGATGAAGATTCAAAAAAATGTAAAGATATCCATCCCATTAGCCTGGATTGGAAGAATTGATATCATTAAAATGAGCCATATTACCCAAAGCAATCTACAGATTTAATGTGATCCCTATCAAATTATCCATGACATTTTTCACAGAACTAGAATAAACTCTCCAAAAATTTATATGGAACCAGAAAAGACCCAGAAATGCCGAAGCAATCTGAGGAAAAAAAGAAAAGCAAGTACGAGGCATAACTCTCCCAGATATCAGGAAATATTACAAAGCTACAGTAATCAAAACAGTGTGGTACTGGTGCAAAAGCAGACATACGGACCAGAGAAAAAGAATAGAGAGCCCAGAAATAAATCCAGACACTTTTGTTCAATTAATCTTCAACAAAGGAGGAGAGAATATAAAATGGGAAAAAGACAGTCTCTTCAATAAGTGGTGCTGGGAAACTGGACATCCACATGTAAGTCGATGAAACTAGAACATACCCATACACCATGTACAAAAATAAATTCAAAATGGCTTAAATACCTAAACATAAGACAAGACACCATAAAACTCCTGAAAAAAATACAGATAAAACATTCTCTGACATCCCCAGTACAAATGTTTTCTTAGGTACATTGCCCAAGGCAACAGAAATAAAAACAAAAATAAACCAATGAAGCCAAATCAAATTTACAAGCTTTTCCACAGCAAACGAAAACAAAAAAAAATGAAACATCAACCTACAGGAGAAAACAGTTGCAAATAATGTAACATACAAGAGTTTAATCTTCAAAATATACAAACAACTCATACAACACAGCAGCAGCAAAAGAAAAAAAAAAAAAAAAAAAAAAAAAAAAAACCCAAGTGAAAAATAGGCAGAAGACCTAAACAGACATTTATCCAAAAGAGACATACAGATGGCCAACAGGCACATGAAAAAAATGCTCAATATCATCAATCATCAATTACTAGAGAAAAGTAAATAAAAACTATGATGTTCTATCTCACACTGATCAGAATGGCTATTATTAATAAGACTACAAGTACAAATGCTGGATAGGGTGTGGCGAAAAGAGAATCCTCCTGCACTGTTGGTGGGAATGTAAACTGGCACAACCATCATAGAACACAGTAGAGAGGTACCCCCAGAAAACTACCATGTGATCCAGCAATCCCAATCCTGGGCATATACCCAGACAAAACTTTCATTTTAAAGATACATGCAGGTTGCAACTATGTTATAAGGAGGAGGGAGAATATTATTAGAAGTCAGCTGTATTAGTTTTGGTAGCAATGGATGCTGAAACAAGCCCTAAACATAATAAAAATCCATTTCTCACTTTCCAGAATAGGAGGCTGTCCTCTAAGCAGAAAGTAAAGGACCTGGGTTGCTTCCTTCTTGTGGCCCCACCACCTTTATCACTCTGCTCTCTGGATGCTGTGGTCCTCTGCATTAGTTTGTATAAGTGAAAGAGCTTGGGGTGTCTTGTGTGAGAGATTCTTAGGGATCAGATCTGGAAGTGGCACGTCTCACTTCTTCTCATATCTGTCACATGGCTATAGCTGACAGAAAGGGAGGCTGGGAAATTTAGGCTTGTCTGTGTAGCCAGGAAGAAGAGGAAAGGACTTAGTTGCACAATAGTCAATGAAGAAGTAGGGCAGGCATTCCAATAGAGGGGGCAGCATAAATGAAGGTATGGAGGGGGAAAATGCTGAGGTGAAACAGAGAACTACAAGCCATTTGTGGTAGTCAGAAGTGTTTGTGGAAAGAAGAGGTTATGGATGGAATGCCTGCAGTATAGGGCTCAGTCCTAACAGTGACCTTCCCTAAACCCTGTCTTGGATGGGGCATTTAAATTGAAGAGAGAAATAGATGAGGAGTTTGGGATTGATAGACATAAACTATTACATTTAGAATGGAAAAACAATGAGAACTACTGTACAGCATAGGGAACTATATCCAGTCTCTTGGGAGAGAACATGATGGAGGATAGTATAAAGAAAAGAAATGTATATGTAAGTATGACTGGATCACTATTCTGAACAGCAGAAATTGGTACAAAATTATAAATTGACTATACCCTAATGAAAAAGTAAAAAGATGGATGCACCCATGTGTTCACTGCAACACTATTCACAAAAGCCATGAAAACAACCTAAATATCCATCAACAGATGAATGGATTAAGAAGATGCGGTACATATACACAATGGAATAAAACTCAACCATAAAAAAGAACAAAATAATGCCATTTTCATCAACATGGAAGAAACTAGAGATTCTCATACTAAGTCCAGTAACTCAGAAAGAGAAAGACAGATACCATATATCACTTATATATGGAATCTAAAATATGAAACTACGGAACAGAAACAGACTCACAGACATGTGGTTGCCAAGGGGAAGAGAGTGGGATGAACTGGGAGTTTGGGGTTAAGAGAGGCAAACTATTACATTAAGAATGGATAGGCAATGAGGTCCTGCTGTGTAGCACATGAAATTATGTCCAATCAGTTGTGATGGAGCATGATGAAAGATAATAAGAGAAAGAGAATGCATATAGATGTATGAGTGGGTCACTTTGCTATACAACAGAAATTGATAGAACAATGTAAATCAACAATAATTAAAATTTTTAAATTTAAATTTAAAAAACTAAAAATAAAAAAAGAATGTGAAAGGGTATTGCAAGTAGAAATAAAGGGAGACCCTCATGTTGAGAGAAATAAATTTAACCTTGAAATGAGATAATTGGTTTTAAAAATACTGAAATATCAGTTAATAAGATTATCCACAGGATATTTTGGAGAGTTGGATTTAAGAGAGAATTGAAAACTAAATATGTGATTTAAAAAGTTATTCATATTAGATGACTAAAAAAATCATGAACGTAGAAACGCTATCAAAAAAAGAGAGATATCAGAAAAGGATAATAAAGGTAGAACTTCAAGGTATTGCTGCAATTGAAAGCATGAGAAAAAAAGAGTAAAGCAGTTAGAGAACAGGAGATAGGAAGAAAATTAGACAGTGCAGGGTTACAGAATTTAAAGGAAGAGAGAACTTCTAGATTTAGCAAGTGGTCAAGGATGTCAAATGCTGCCTAGATGTTAGGGAGCTACTTTGGAAATCCCTAGTACCTTTTTATCCTATAAACTGCTATAGAAATGTTTCATATATTTGCTGATCTACTCCAAAATTAGAGGAGAAAAAAGGCTATAAATCATACGTGAATAAATTTCTTAGTCAAAATAATCATATGTTCAGTAAAAAAGAAAGGAAGGAAGGAAGAAAAGGGATACTGGCTACTAATGATAAAGAGATATTCTGTCTTTCCTCTGACTTTATGCTGTGCATGAGAAGAGGCAGACAGAATTGCAGCAGGAGCCAGAAGGAGCAAAGAAAAGATTACTGTTTCTTTATGAAATGGTATTATTCTACTGGTGTCTCTTTAAAATAGAAAAAGTCAACAAATAAATGTCCATTTAAATTGATCTTCTGTTGGACTATGCTATTGGCCTGCCATACAAATTAGTGTTTCTTGGATTTAACTGTCCCTCTGGGACGAGACTGAGAAACAACAATAATATTTTATGGAGAGTGTCAAATAGCTTGCCTTTACAGCAATTCTTTTCTCTTTATCGTGTTTTTTTTTTTTTTTTTTTTTGGTGGGGGTAAGATGCTTGACACAGATCATTATAATAAGGAAGATAGTAATATTCATTTTGGGCTGCACTAAAGTAAATGTATTTAGTCACGTGGTTTTGGAATTTAAAGACTACTATATTTTATAGAATAATTTCAAGTAAAAGTTCCTTCTATTCACTACCCTAAATCGGCCTTTATTAGTTGCAACCTTGAGAAACTCATTTCATCTTTTTAAGACATTTTCCTCTTCTGTGAAATGGGAATGTTAATACCCTTATTAGGCCCAAAGTGACATGAGGATCAAACGAGATGATAAAAGTGAAAAGGTCCATTTAACTATGAAATGCCACATAAATGTTGTCATTATGAATCCTTTCTAGACCATAAATGTCAAGAAGGCAGAGAGCAGACCTATGTTGTTCCCATGTTACCTACATAGTGCCTGAAGAAAAAGAAATGAATATTTATTGAATTTAATTACTTCCTAAGAAGTATAGCCATGGAAATAGTGGCATTTAAAGGCATCAATAAAATATATACTGAACCTCCAAACAGAAAATTATGAAAATGGTGTCAGGCTCAGCTATCACAAGAATGTGAATCCAAGGGAGTTCCCATCGTGGTACATCGGAAACGAATCTAACTAGTATTCAGGAGGATGAGGGTTTGATTCCTGGCCTCACTCAGTGTGTCTGGGATCTGGCGTTGCTGTGAACTATGGTGTAGGTCGCAGACTTGGCTCAGATCCCACATTGCTGTGGCTGTGGTGTAGGCCAGCAGCTGCAGCTCAGATTCGATCCCTAGCCTGGGAATTTCCAGATGCCACAGGTGCGGGCCTAAAAAAAAGCCGAAAAAACCCAACCAAACAAACAAAAAATCAAGAATGCAAACCCATTCCTGTGCATATGACACTGTGTGAACCAGTGTACATTTGTCCCGTATGCTAAAGCTTTTCAAGGAAAGAGAGGGCACAATTTCCACTGTGTTTCTTATTTCATGTCTAACAGCCTTTCTAACTATATCCCAAACTAGAGACTGTTTATTAGTAAACCTGGAAAATCTAGCTAGAAACACTCTGTTCTGTGATAACACCCACCCAATAGAGTTTATAAAAATTCAACAAAAGACAGGAAATGAAGGACAGAAAATAGGCTAGATGTGAAAACACGAAGGCAATACCAAACAATGTGGAAGCAAAGAATAGCAAATTAAACTGTTGATGGAAATGTCTATATTCACTGCAGTTCATGGAAACACTTTATTAAGATACCAGAAGCATGTCCAAATAAATTTGACCTCAGAATAAAAGCAATACTCTAGAGTATTAATTATTTCACTACAGTTTTTAACACAGTAATATTTACAAATGGGGGTAGGTGAGTAATGGCCAGCTATTGAAAGGGATAAGGGATAGTACAGTCAGTAGAGGCATAGCATGATGCTAGAGAATAACATAAGACATGCTTCCCCTCTCCACTTCCCAAATTCCTCAAACAAATCTCTTAGGGATACCACCTTCAGTGGCTTGTATTTGAATATCATTCTTGAGCATCAGATAATGCCCACTCTTTGGAGTTCCCGTCATGGTACAGCAGAAACGAGTCCAACTAGGAACCATGAGGTTACAGGTTCAATCCCTTGCCTCACTCAGTAGGTTAAGGATCTGGTGTTGCCATGAGCTGTGTTGTAGGTCACAGATATGGCTTGGATCCTGCACTGCTGTGGCTATGGCGTAGGCCAGCAGCTGCAGCTCCAATTGGACCCCTAGCCTGGGAACCTCCATATGCTGCAGGTGCAGCAACCCCCCCAAAAAAAGGCAAAACAAGTGTTAATAATGCCCATTTTAATATTAACTAATATTTTATTACTTGTTGATGATTTTTATTTCACCTCCACTCCCCGCAAACACTGGCATTTTAAGTAAACATGCAAATTTAAAATAGAAATGGTAGAATGATCAGCAGTTAAATTAATGGGGAAGAGGACACAGCTAAATAACTGTTCTGTAGGATATTTCCTACCAAACATAAATCTTAACCAGGCCTTATTCTCTGTGCTCCTATCAGCCAGTGTTCTCTTACATACCAAAGGATGAATAAGGTATCATTCACACCCTGCAGGTACAGGGGCCCAGTGTGTGAAATGCCCAGAAATGTGTACTACAGAGAACCTTCTAAAGACCAGAAGACCTTCTCTCAAGGTATCATTCCTATTTACAGCTTGGCATTTAACTGAAACATAAATAAGAGACTTGGAGACCTGTCCTCATGGTTGGTGAAACCCTGCCAGCTCCCAGGGCCAATGCTAGTCAGGTATTCCAGTTCTCACACTGAAAAAGAGGGACCTGGAACACCTCTGTCTGCAGCAACTCTCAACTTGGATAGGGGGAACAGCAGGCCTGAATTGAAGACTACCCCCACTTTAAGTCCTAAAGAGGGCTATTTATTTCTGTCCCCCCCCCCCCCAGATGGCTATGGGGATTGAACTGAGAAGCCAATGGAATCACATTCATGCTGCTTTCCTTTGGCCAAGCAAGTGATTGCTCTTAGAAAACCGGTGGACAAAATACCATATATTGCATTCATCATCTCCCATTCTCTCAAACTAAAGAGATGATGAAATAAATCTTTTTTTTTTTTTACCTTTTCCTCAACAGCATTCTGAAAAATAAATAATAAAATAAAAGGTCATGTTTTCTTGTTCTCCTGATTTCATATGGATTTGAAGCACATGGCTTTTATTGGAGTAACGGCTGGAGGAAGCAGAAAAATAGTGAGTTGAAGTGACTATTCTTGAGAGCAATATAAAATATTTTGTAAGTAATAGTACAATATTACTACATACACCAGAGACCATTTCAACATTGTACACACACATCTGAAATCAGGGTCAGGGTGAGGTAAGGGAGGTAATGGTCACCTAAATAAACTCATGGGTCAGAGATCACAAAACAAGGTGTAAAAATCTCTGTTGTTTGCATGCAGTATTAGCATTCAGTCCTAGAACTCATGGAACAGATGCTTGTTCTAGTTCACAGGAGATTCAAAAGCCTTCAGTTTTCTACTCTTGGTTTCATTGTGAGCATTTCGTGCAACAAAACTACACATTTATAATATATATTCTCTCCAGCAGTTCTTTTTCTCACTGATTTATCTCTGTTTTATTGATTTGTTGCATTTTGAATTATCTTTCAATTCCAGGAAAATTACTCCCTTTTTGTTTCTCACAAATTTCCCTTTTCCTCTTTCTTTGTTATTCATAAGCCTCCCCCTGCAGCCTGCTTCAAGAAATTGAGTTTTTAATGAGAAGCCTTGCAAGTCTGCCATTCTTACTATAATATGAGAGCACTATGAAAAAAAAAATTCTTTTTGTCCACTTCTGAGTTTGGGCACGGAGAAAAAAGGGGAGAAAGAGAGAGGGACAAAGGAGACTATTTCTGAGCAAGCAATCCTTGCCACTTATTCTGTCGTACCGTCATGAGTTGCACATCAAACACAATCCAGCCAAGTTAGACAAGCAACACTAAGGAAGATACGGATTCTTCTGGAAATGTGTACTAATGATTCACTGTCTGACACTTTCGACTTTTCTCACAGAACTGGGTTTAAATCATTGACCTGGTATGAAGCTGTAGGGCAACATCCTGTCTTTTAGAAAGGCAGTGAAATAATGATGCCCAATATGTGGCAGTTTAAAAGTTTTAGTAAGCTGAAAAGGCTGGAGGTGCTGCCCTTACCCAAATACCATGCCAGGATGAGAAAAAAAAATGCCAATATGCTTCATATTATCCAGACAGAGTGCTAACACATAGCCTCTTACAAAATTCCTAGACTGACTCCAAGACCTGACAGGTTACAGCTGAACCAGTATTGGAAAACTATGGCTTTATTTATGAACATGAGTGAGGGGGTATGTGCTAGTAGGAAAGCAGGAGAGGAACAAGGGTTGAGAAAAAAATGTACTAACTGGAATCAGTAGGGTTTGTTTACTCAATCTTAATTTCTTCCATCCATTCTTAAGCAATTCAACTAGCATGTCTTCAGAAAAAGATTAGCTAGAAAACCGCTTCTGGGTTTAGTAATATTAAAATAATTAGAAATTTATGAGGGACTACCCTGAAGACTTACGGGCAGAATCTAATTCTGAAGTTTAGAAATCTCACAATTTATATTTTATAATAATCTAATTGAATTCAAAGTGCACTTATTGATTTTGTTCATGTACTTGACGGGTTGAGTAGAACAAAGGAAATCATATTTCCTTCTCTCTGAAACTTGACAACATGAGTAAAATTTAAGTGATACCAGGTAAATGTCATAAGTGACTTCAGTAAAGTATCAGGTAATTCCAAGGAATGAGATGTTATATAGAATCGATGAATCAAAAGAGTTTTCCCAGAGTAAATGGTGACTGACATAGATTTTGTAAATGGATAACATTACAGGTAGTGATGAAGGCAGAATTTCTGGCACGTTAGGAGAAAGAATAAGTATTCACAAAATCCGTGCCAAATGAATTAGTCCACTTTAGAAACATGGGAGTTGTAGAGCTGGTTAAGGGTACAATCTTTCCACTATAAGATAAATCATAAGGTCTGAGGATCTAATGAAAAATACGGTGACTATAGTTAATAACACTATTACGTAACTGAAACCACTTGCTGAGAGTAAATTTTACTTTTACACACAAAAAAGTTTTTAAAAAAAAGTAGGTAACATGGATAAAATCCTTGAAAGATCTGAAATAGAAAACCTGAATAATCCTATATCAAAGAAATTGGAACTGAAATTTAAAAACTGAGATTTGAAACTTCCTACAAAGAAAAAAATTCGGTCCCATATAAGTTTACTGGTGAAGTCAATTCAAAATTTAAAGAAACAGTTGACATTACTCTTGTGGAAACTCTTTAAAAAAACAGAGCATGGAGCAATGAAGTCAGGATCAGTGGTTGGTTTGAGTAATTCACAAGACAACACAATATTGAGGAAAATAAAGCACTAGTAATGGTTAAATATAAAAGATTATGTAGAATGGTCGATTGCAGGGTTGGGGAAGAAACAAATCAACTTAAGACTATGGAGGGATACAAGGTATATTTATCCCTGGTGAGGATGAGGGAGAGGAAAGTGATGGAGTGTGTGCTGAAAACATGCATGGTTGTCAGAAAGAGCAATTTCAAATTTAAGATCTTAGAACTGTTATCAGTGATAATACAGTCCAAATTCTGATCGCTGATGTAATGTTTATGAATGTCAGAATAATTTTGATGTTATCTAAAATAATGTGGAACAAGTAAAAAGGAAAATTAGGGGGCCAGTGTTAAAAGTTGGTATGGAATAAAGAAGGCTGTCCTCAGCTGTGTCTAGAGACAAGAACAAAGATGAAAAGAATATTGTTTCCCAGACTTGTCTATCCTTTGTAAAGTAATTACTATAAAACAGCCAGTGTTTTAGTCACAAACTTTGATTATGGCATTTTAGCCTTACTATGAAGTTGTTAAGTAGGTACGGACATGAGTTCCCATCCTGGCTCAGCAGATACGAATCCAACTAGGAACCATGAGGTTGTGGGTTCGATCCCTGGCCTTGCTCAGTGGGTTAAGGATCCAGCATTGCCAAGAGCTGTGGTATAGGTTTCAGATGCAACTCGGATCCCACATTGCTGTGGCTGTGGCGTAGGCCGGCGGCTGTAGCTCCACTTACACCCCTAGCCCGGGAACCTCCACATGCCACGTGTGCGGCCCTAAAACGACAAAAGACAAAAAAAAAAAAAAAAAAGGTATGGACAAGTAAATATTCATGATAATTCTGAGATGCCAAGATTAATATATTATCTAAGATCTCCCAAATATGCAATGGTAGAGGCAGAACATAAACCTCTATGCCTTAAAAGACCATATTCTGGAGTTCTGTCATGAGTCAATGGAAACGAACCCAATTAGTATCCATGTGTATGCGGGTATGATCCCTGGCCTCACTCAGTGGGTTAAGGATCCATCGTTGCTGCAAGCTGGGATAGAGATTGTAGACAAGGCTCAGATCTTGTGTTGCTGTGGGTGTGATATAGGCCAGGAGCTGTAGCTCCAACTCAACCGTTAGTGCCTGGGAAAATCCATGTGCTGCACCTGTGGTTTAAAAAAAAAAAAAAAGTCCATATTCTTACCTCTAAATTATCATGCTCACCACACAAAAAATATCTGAAAACCTGGTAGGATGATTAGTGAAGCACGGTAATATTAACGGAGTTCTTACTATATTCCATGGGAAGGGCAAAATATTTTCCATATACCATTTTGTGACATTCACAAGAAACTAAAGAAGCCAACAGTATTTCCATTTTAGGGGAGAAAGGAATTTAATCTTAAAGAAGCTTTAGAAAATTTCAGGTAGCAAAGTTAGTGAATTGGGGTTCATATTAAGTTCTGTCTGACTCCAAAAGCTACTATGCTTATACTCCTTAGATTGTGCCTGAGTTTCAAAAAACAATGTGTTATTCAGCAGAGGAATAACCTACACGTCCAGAGATAGACAGAAATTAAGAATAATGCTAACCCTTTGAAATGATATTATGAAGAAAATTCAGGCTTTAATTAAAGCAAAAACAAGACATGAAAGACAAAAAAGACTTGTGAGACACTTGTGATAAAAAGGAACAAGGCTGGACACAGAAACACTGGCTCAGCATCGTGGAATGCACAGAGCAATATAGCACGAGAGCGGTTTGGGAAATTTTATCAGGGAATTGCATTCAGGTAGATGCTGAGTACTTCCTTAAGAGGCTAATAATACTTTGGGTGGAAGAATGACATATAAGATTGCCAGATGCCTTGAATTCCATGAGACATCACTATTCTCTTCTTATCACTATCTCATCACTATCCTCAGACTTTCCATTGAAAGTTGAGGAGTACTGCAATGTTCACATAAGTCATTCTTGCCTTTATCTCCTATCCATCACAAGCAGCAAAGCACTTATTTTTTTTCCTTTTCTTTTTTCTTTTTCTTTTCTTTTTCTTTTTTTTAGGGCCGCACCGATAGCATATGGAGGTTCTCGGGCTAGGGGTTGAATCAGAGCTACGGCTGCCTGACTATACCACAGCCACAGCAACTTGGGATCCAAAACACATCTGCAACCTACACCGCAGCTCATGTCAACACCAGGTTCTTAACCCTCTGAGCAAAGCCAGGGATTGAACCCGCATCTTCATGGATACTAATCAGATTCGTTTCCACTGCACCACAATGCAAACTCCCCAAAGCACATATTAACAGAGGTTGAACAAGGTTATTAAGAAGCAACTGGGCCACTGGTTATGGTGGTGTGACTGAATGGGAATATTCCTAATGAAGCAAAGAATGAAAGGAGAACGGAAGGAAGATCAGCCCAGTGAAGCCATCACTTTGTTCTTGCAGTTATCTTGGGATGTATTAAACTTCTCTTTATTAGAGAATTTATAAGAGTAATTTATCTATCAGCCCATAAATGTAATGGGACATGTAGCTCCTTAGCCTCTCTAACCTTACTTTTTGTTTACAGCTACAGAAAGTCAAATATTTTAAGGCACTATAGAAATCATTACCATCATTTACTTACATTAAACTGATAATCATTCAATGCAAAAAATAAATAAATGATCTAATTTAGTTAGGTTAATTTCTCTGTAACTTTTATAATATTCAAATACATACACATAAAAAATTCCCAGGAAATTCATAGTAATTAAATACATGAAATTGACAAATGTGATAATAACCTATCAGCGAACATGAATCTCTAATAACTCCGTTAGTGAGTAGTCAGCAACTTATTAGATTTTTTTATTTTTTATTTTTGATACTTCTATTTTATATTCTAAAGTCACTACAGAATGGTGAAAAGAAATATAAGCCTCGGATTTCCTGTCGTGGATCAGTAATTAGTATCCATGAGGACTCAGGTTTGATTCCCTGGCCTTGCTCAGTGGGTTAAGGATCAGCATTGCCTTGAACTGTGGTGTGGGTCTCAGATGCAGCTCAGATCCTGAATTGCTGTGGCTGTGGTGTAGGCTGGCAGCTAGAGCTCTGATTTGATCCCTAACCCAGGAATCTCCATATGCTGCATGTGCAGCCCTAAAAAATGAGAAAAATACCAAAAAAAGAAGAAATATAAGCCACATAATGTGAGCTAGAATTTTGAGTAATTTCACTAAAAGACAATTTTAATAAACATATTTTATTTGCACCAAAGAAGGCATATCTCCTTTAAGACGCAAAGAGTTGTACCTAGGAGATAATGGTTCTCTAGTTTTCCAGTCTAGTCACACCAAGAATTAACAGAAAGAATCTGAATGACATTTTCCCAGTTATTGGGCTCAAGGTCATAATTTAAGGGGCTATGGATCTCACTACTTAGTGTCACTTAGTTCAGGCTAGAATTCACAGGCGGGGTCAGCAGATACATTAATTCCTAGACATCCCATAAAGAGGCCTGCTATAGCCAGGGTGTACCTGGCTATATTTTGGGTCTAAGTTCTCGGAGAGGGGCTCAGGTCCTACTGGTCTCCATTTTTATACAGCATAAATAAGGGCAAGCTTTTAAGTGGAAGATAAATAATCTGAAATTCCATGTCTAAAAGGCTCCTGTAAACTGCTGGAGATGCTGACTGCCCAGAGGCTGCAGAAAAAAAAATCAGCGTATCGTTTAAAGATCTCTCCCTAACTGGCCTCCTCATAAGGTTCACACTTTATTTTTTTCCTTTCAGATGACTTCAGGCCAGCTCTCCTTAATCCCCACTAAAGTACTGTCAGCAAACCTTCAGGCTCTGGCTTTGTCACTGCCTCTCCTGCAGACTCCTTCTCATCCCTTCTGAAATGTCTTCACCTCCCTTTTCACATCCTTGACCCTGCCTCTTCTTAAAGTCCTTCCTTAAAAATTCAGATCAAATTAACTGCTGTTCTAACTTGTATAGTGTGGACCTCAAAAGGGTCTTTAAAGTATAAATGTCATCTGGTTAGTTCTTGCCCTTATAGAGTCATTTGTATGATCTCTTGGGGGTATTCAAGGAAGTTGTTTCAGGTTGGCAGGGGAAGGAACTTGAAAGAGATTTTGAGCTGGCAAACTGATAACTGAAATGCATATCCATAATTATACTTTGTAAAGCCTGCAGAACTCATATTCTCAAATATTAATAGAGAAAAAATAAATTCCAAATGTTTCATTTTCCCAGCATTATCTCAAACTAAGAACTATTGTGAGGAATGCTGTCAGCAATACGATGCTGTCAGTACTATTATCTCTCAAAAATGACAGCTCTACAACTCACATTTGTCTGAAGTGGATTAACTCATCCAAAATGCATTTTGTGAGCGTTATTCTGCTCCAGCAAGGTAGAGTCACAAAATGTGTGAGCTAGAAGAGACTTCCAGAATCGTCTCACATTCCCAGCCCCTATTATTTTCCTCTAAAAATCACTGTGGGAGTGTGACAAGTAAAATATTTGTGTAACTTCTCATTTACTGCCATGTATTAGGTGAAAAAACAAATGTGTTGATACTTATACCATGCCTACACCACAACCCACAGGCATTTTAAAAGTGTGGGAGACAGCTAGAGTTGAAGATTTTAAAAAGGCAACTAAAGTTACCTAACATATTTTCTTCTTAACCTCGTTCGTCTTATCATCACTGGATTATGGGGCAGAAGGCCTGACCACACTTGGTCACACCTGGCTATGTGTGGAAACTGGAAACGCATTACAGAGAATCTATTTGAACTCAGGTTTTCCAGCTGGAAAATGGAGAAATGGTATTTGTCCCTCTGAGTTGAGAAATTAAGAGAAACACACTGTGAATTTCAATGTGCTTTACAAATATAGTAACGTTAGTTCGCTGTTCCTGCTCTTAGGCAGTTTGTGAGGTAGATATAGCAACAACTGCATTTTACATGGATAAACTGAATATCTTTGAGTTCCTTGAATAACACATTCCAACAACAATGAAAATGAAAATGGTTGTTGTTCTTGTCCACTGAGACTATGGTTCTAGCCACTTTCTCATGAAATTTCTGCCTATCAACTCTTCAGCATCCTTTTAACTTGATATAAATTAAGGTTGTGATGGAGAAAAAATATTTCTTAATAGAAATAAAAATAACATAGTTTACATTACAACTATTTATTAACAATGTTTATTAGTAATGATACCCATATATTGATATATTCTAAATTTTTGAAAACATCTCTTCTATTGAAAATCTCTAAAGAAAGTTTAAATTTTCTTTTAAAGAAATCCATGATCATGGCCAAGACCTAGTGATATATGATAACATATAATCATTTTCCCTTTCCGTATCACTTACCCAGGTTATCAAAGTTTTCTCATAAAGTCAAAATAATGTGTATTTAAAATAACCCAGACAGTTATCCTGAGACTAAATATGTTTTAGACTAAAACCAGAACTAACATTTGTTTAAATAGTTCTGTCTCCTTAGTAGGAATGAGCACCACAAAATGATGGACTACAGTAAAACAAAATAGCAGAGGGCCATAACTTTGGATCCTTTCCCCTCACCCACTTGTAAATTATTTGTAAGCTTATCAATTTTTTTATGAAATCCTGAATATTTCTGAGGTAAATAATTTCTATTTCCTTTACTGCGCAGAAATCTCTCTTGGCCCACCTCTACTTGATTATATATTAATTACAACTTTATTTACATGATACAAGTCAAATTATGCCTTATTGTATACAAAGTCTAATTAAGAGGATGAACTGAAAAAAGTATCAAAACACTTCTTAGTCCTTGTAAATGCTAATTGATTGCCAAGGTTAAACTGGTGTTACTATTAGTAAAGGACAGTTTAAATTGGTTTCTGAGAAAACCCTTTCCTATTTCCGGTGGTAGTCTAGTTTAGTTTTGAACATAGACAGAGGAGAATTCAAGTACCTAAAAAAAATAAGATTTATTTTTTTTAAATTTTAAACCACTGCTCTTCTTATATTTCTTTGTTTGGAAAATTAAGTAAAATTCATCTTATTCCTAGGAATGTATCTAATTAACCATATAGATTAAAAATCCCTTCCTGAAACTGACAGGCCTTTAGAGAACAGAAAATATCTGAAGCAAAGAAGATGCAATTAGTCAAACTAGGGAACCACAACAACAACAGAATCTTCAAGATGGGATATTAAAGGGAAAAGCAATAAACAATCTTTTATAAAAGAGGAGACTTGGCAAAAAGGAAGGTACAGTATTTTCTGTTATTAATAAAAGAATGATAGCTTTTACTGTCTTTTAGCTAACTGAACAATGCTGTGATTAACTGTGGTTTCTGAATCAATCTGACTGTAATTTGCTAATGACATTTTGAAAGAGACTTTGGAAGCTGCATGCACAATCAGTGGTTTCAGTCTTCATCTCCCTAATTATGATTCATAAAGCTTAGAAATGAAAAAAAAATCCTTCCACCTCAACGTTTTATTTTTACTTAACCATATCTTCAGATATTAGTATGGCAGTGAGCACTAAAAAAGTGATTCCCAGGTATGGATTTGCATCAGACCTACCTAGCTGCCATAGCACAAAACCAGGCCAAAAACAATGGAACTATAAACCTTCTTTGGGGCTGTTCTATTCCAATACACAAGTCAGTACTATTGAGTTCATTTTAAAATGTCTGGCCAGGGTGGTATTTTGTCAAAATTCAGGTTGCATTCTGAGAGAGATGAGAAGAAATGGCTTGATTTTTGTACTTGTTATAGACCTTAAAGGAGTCATTTTCCTTCTCTGGGTTTAGTTTTCTACTCTTTAAACCAGGTATGATGAATATCATCCCATATCTTGCAGAAACACTAAGAAAAGGCAATGAAAATACATGGCAGAGAACAACATAGGGGCATTTAGGACACTGCCAATGCTGCTGCTTTGTAAAGGAGGATAGCTTATGTTTTGACACCTTCTGACTCTACTGTAGTCTCCAATGTAAGTGCTTTCACTGTATATTTAACACTTGTAACTGAAAGTGAGCAACATATCTGATTCTTCCCTAAATGCAGAAAGAGTGAAAACTTGGCAGTCTTCTTTTTCTCATCCTGTCTTCAGGCTGCTTCTCAGACATAGGAACAAATTTATATGTAGGGTCTAAGCAATAATTTTATCCAATATTCAGAGCCAATACAAAGGAGCAAAGAAATGGGAATTTTCTGCTGATGTGGTCCTATGGGAAAGGAATTCCCATAGTAGACAAAGGGCTTCTTTCCTGAGTCCCATTATATGTGGTTTGTACATATCTTTATCATAGCAGTAATCACCCTGGAACATTCTTACTTTCTTTGTAGAGATCCTGCATCAGGAGATCCTTGAGAATGAGGTGTTAAACACTAATAAATGGAGAACCCAAATCAATTGACCGCCATAGCCTGGATCATGACTTTTCCAGTGAAACAAAGGGTTTGTGAGGTTGTCTTATGCTCTTTCTTCTAGTATCCCCATAAAAATCTCCATCCTCTCCCATATATTTCTCCATTCCTCTCCATATGTCTCTCACTTGTTCCAAAGCTTCAGTATGGGTATGGCTATTTCCCACAAAAGAACTGATGACATATAACTTTAACTACGGCCATAGGTGGGAAGGATGTGAGTGTCTCCTCTTCTAGTACATCACAACTCTCTAAAAGCATTATTATACTTGAAATTATATATT
This sequence comes from Catagonus wagneri, assembly GCA_004024745.2. Lineage (NCBI taxonomy): Eukaryota > Metazoa > Chordata > Mammalia > Artiodactyla > Tayassuidae > Catagonus > Catagonus wagneri. The sequence goes on along the minus strand of PVHT021183518.1, from coordinate 19,223,453 downwards.
GAGTAATTAGTTTCCACATAAGAGTTTTGTTTAGAACTGTCAAAGTTTGACTAAGTATATTCTATAGAACAACAGTATCATGGAAAGAACAATTTCTATTAAAATCTATTTGAGTTTTTTTCTCCAACCCTTTAAAATATTTTTACACTACTTTCTCAGTCAATTATACTCCAATAACATTTACTTTATTTTTTTACTTCAACACATAAATATATATACAGGAGTTCCTGTCATGGCACAGTGGAAACAAATCCAACTAGGAACCATGAGTTTGCAGGATCCTCGGCCTCACTCGGTGGGTTAAGGATCCGGAGCTGGCATTGCTGTGAGTTGGTGAGCTGTTGTGTAGCTACAATATTGTAGCTTTCCCATCAGAATACATCAAATTCACATTTTCCTGTCATTTTTTTTGCCAAGCCAGCACACAGCTACTATGCTTACCTACTGTCAGAAGACTATGACTTGTGTTGTTATCTATATCATCAAGGAGAATCCACCTGGTACTGAGGATGAAGAATGTCATTTCTAGCATTTTATGCTGCATGTTCACACTGACACATTTAACCAGCTGACATATTTATGTTGGCCAAAATGCCCCCTAACAATGATACTGTTAGATTCAGAGGGATGAATGGAAAGACCAGGAACTGTCAGTCACTGAGTGAACTCTTGACTTGAATATATTTGCCTAAAAGATGGCAATTGAAAAAGCAGATGTAATTAATAAGGCACATCCATACACATGATAGAATCAATAATAGATATGAATGTTTGGTAACGACATGTAGATCAGTATTAAGAAACTTCAGAGCTCTATGAAAGGTATCATCATGTTAAAATTAAACTCCATGTTGCATTTTTCCTCTTGTGAAGAAATCAATGCCAGGTATTAGAAAACATTTCCTTCTCATGTAACAATTGTATTATACAATGAAGGGCAGCTCAAAATACATCCAAGTTGGAGACAGCCCTGCAAAGATAGTTTAGCTGTCAAATTATCTTCATTTTCCTGAAAATTTGAAATATAGTAAGTATATTTCAAGGAAACCAACCAAAAATAAAAGAAAACTCGCCAGCGTGTGTGGGGAGAGTGGGGAGTGGGAGAAGGATGTAGGAAGGAAGATGGTTGAGAAGGCAACTGAGATTGGATGGAAAATGACATGGAGGTGTAAAAGAAAGCAAAAAACCTCTTCCTCTGCCTTTTGCCCCCATAAGCATAGCCGTTTCCATAACAACTTATCTACATTCCATCCAACATCAATACCTCCAATCTACATGCCCTTCTAGTTTACAGACTCTCTGTTGTCTACTTTTTCTCCTTGAGACATTCGACCTTGCACAGCAGGTACCAGGCCCTACTTCCTTTCAGTGAAACAAAACCTGACTAAATTATTAAATGTTTCTGTGCCTACATCTAAATGTTCCTGAGCTAGCTGATCTTCCTCATCTCTATAGATGCCACTATGAAAGTACCTTCGACATTTGTCTGAATTTCTAATGAGAGGGAAAGTGCTACTGAGAATGAGACAATACTTTTTAAAATTTTGTCTTCCATATAGTTTAAGGCATATTCATTTCAGGTCCTGGACTTTAGAAAGTAAACTGCTTCTTTTGACACCTAATTCACAGGAAAATCCATGTGCCTCTATATGTACTGTGTACATGAGATGTTTTCTCTAGAATTTATCAGTGTAGAACCAGCTTTCTGTGGCTAGCTCACTCATCTCTCTTTACAAAAACAAGTATCCAGGAATAATAATAGGAATTAGAAGTTATGATTGACACAACACCTCCATATTTCAGGTATTGCACTCTGTAATCACTTTTACCTAAATGGGATTTTCCTACTCTTCTTCCCATTTAAGTCAAATATTAATTACACTTAATTCCCACTGTTCCATCCCTTACATGTTCTTGCTTTTGATTCTCACAGTATTGGGCTTCTTTCTCTCCTGATTTCTCATAACTCTCTCTTATGAGTAAATGGCAAGGATAAGTTAATGATAGGGAAAATATTTCACTGGTGGTTGATGGTTCCATTTTTTCTCCCTGCACAGCTCTCTAATCCCTTCCCTTTAACTCTCTAGCAAGTGATTTGGACTACCAAAAATCATTCACTATCAGGCAGTTATTGTTTGAAATGGTTTAACATCCTTCAGCCAGTGTCATAGAGGTGGGTTTTCATTAATATTTGAGAACTGGAGGAAAGTAATGTGTTTCACTGAGCCTGTTGTGATTCAAATTCAAATTCAAATTCCAGACAGAATAGTACTGAGAAATAGAAGCAAACTGATTCCTCTAGACATCTTCTGCTAGAAAGGGAAAGTCTAGAAGCATACACTTTCCTCTTACCTGAATTTTTGACTCCTCCCAGGTGTCCTAAGAAATGTTTCTTGGGATTATGGAAAGGTTTTACTAATTCTAGTAGGCAACATGGCAGGTGGAAAAAAAAAAAAAAGGGTTTATAGGACACAGAGTTAGGTTTAAATCCGAGGTCAATCCCTACCAGTTTTGTGACACTGACAATTTATTAACTTCTCTAAGCACTTGATTTCTCATATATAAAATGGAGGTTTTAACATGTACCTCACAAGGTGACTATGGAAATACAATGGAATGGCACAAGTGATGTATATAATACAGTTCTTAGAACAAAAAAGATGCTTAAAACATGTTTAGTTCCCTATTCCCACTCAGTCATTTAGCACATGATGCTTACTTTTTCTGTGTGCTTCGTTGTCATACACCACAAGAACAGCTCATAATACCTTCAATAATCTCACTGTATGCTGCTGACATATTATAAATGCTTGGTTATAACTTTACTTAAAGAGAGAGTTCATGGACATGAAAGGTAAGCTCAGGGAAGGGGAGTGGCAAGGAGCAATTTGAGGGCTCAAAGACTCTGTGGCAACACCTCACCAAACTGGGCATCTTAACCTGGGCTACAGAGGTTCCCTCTAAATCTGACACTGCTTTGAAAATAGGGTGATCTCAAATTGATAATTACAATTCTACCACCAAGTGAAAACAGACAAATCAAAATAAAAACTAAGCTGAGTTAGTACTTCTTGTATACCAGAGCATATGATGTGGCCTGGGATTCCACAACTATTGCAGTAGCTATCATGTAACACCAAGAGCACAGAAAATGGAGGTATCAATTCCAAACAGAGGAACTGAGGGAACTCCCACTGTGGCTCAGAGATAAAGAACCCAACTAGTACCCATGAAGACAGTGATGATCCTGGGCCCTGGTCAATGGGTTAAGGATCTAGCATTGCCTTGAGCTGTAGTGTAGGTCACAGATGGGGCTCAGATCTGATGTTGCTGTCGCTGTAGTGTAGGCTGGTGACTACAGCTCCTATTCAACCCCTAGCCTGGGAACTTCCATATACCACTGGTACAGCCCTAAAAAGACAAAACAAACGAACAAAAGCAAATAGAGGAACTAGAAAGGTTCTGTATATGTGAAAGGAAATGATGGTACTCTCAAAAGGACTGAAGAAAATCTAATGAAAAGATGAGAACAACGCTCAGGCAGCATTACGGGAAAAACAAGAGGTGGTACAGCACCATAGAGCCAACAAGAGCATGATGTCATTACCTTCCTCAGGCTGGAAGGGCCAGGGGAAGAAAGCCATAACTGTAACTCGAAGAAAGGGTTATGTATTACAGTAGGGGAGTTGTGGCTTTGGACAGAGTATTTTAGATACTGAAAAGAAAGCAAAACAAACAAACAAAACTAAATCTTTTGTCTTCCACTCTTTGATCTCCTGCTAAAACTTTCCCCATCAGCTAAGCCCAATGAGAAGTCAGAGGCCAAGAAATCCAGGTAACACAGCCCAAAGTGGTCAGCCTCCCAGGTCACTGAGTAGCAGAGATACTGGATTTGAAGGGATAAAATGAAGAATGGTCAGTTTGGGATTGATAATTGAAGGAGAATATCTTAAGGAAATAGGATGAATAAAGACAGATAAATAAGAAATTCTAGAATCTGTTTAAACAATGATCAGTAGCCTCATGCGTTTGGAGTATGAGTTACCTTGGGGTGTAGTTTTTGATAAAGCAGACTCGGTTCATGAAGGAAGAAAGGGGAAGGAATTGAAAGAATTCTGTCAAGAGGTTCCTATTTGGAAATCCAGCAGATCCCAGGAAAATAGGACAGGACTGATTTCCCTATGACAATCCAACCGTCTTATCTCCAGTCTTTACTTTAGAGGTGAGGATTAGAGAATGTGACTAGGCTAATAATTTTCTGATTATGTAATAATGGGTCATATTATAACAAGGCTGTATTGATATGCATGTGGCCATCCCCATCAAGTTATGAACCCTCCATTACTTGAGTTTTTCATTCAGGGAACAGCCCAAATAGGTCCTTAATCATTGGTCTTGATCACTTGAATTTTTCTTCAATATTGAGAGACTAAAGAGGCCCTGTCAAATGTGGTATGGCAGGTGCATTCACATCATTTTCATGTGGAAAAAATCGTCTGTGTGGTGTAGAATCACACAGGCATGTGTTGCAGCTAATTAACTGGATGACAACCAATCCCTCAAGTCTTTTTCAACATTATTGCTTCTCCAGCTTTTCACACCCATCATGTCAACACATGTTACCACAGCCAGTTAGCTTATCTTTTTGCTAGCAATCTAACATTAATTTACCAACAGGTTTTTTTTAACATTTATCATTCCTTTTGGTTGTTTTGCCTTCTTCATAATATGTGAAACATCTCCTGGGATAATATCTATTCAGGATTCTATTGACACAAAACTTTCTCCATCTTATAAAGGAATTTACCAGTGCACAGCAGGTAATGCTCTAAAATGGTTACTTGTTTTTCCAGAAACATGCATTTCATTTTTTTTTATACTTTCCTCTCTCTTCAAAGCAGGAAATTATATCAGGCAACTACTTTCTGCCACGCACTCTTTTAGGTAAAATGCCATGTACATCACATGTTAAGTTACCACTCACAAAAAAACCTCATGAAATACTGTTATTTTTTTTCATACAACATTATGGTTTAGAGTTATCATACACTTTATCCAGCATAACGTAAACATAATGTTTCAGAGACAGGATTTAAACCCAGGTCTCCCTGAAGTGAGAAACCCCGTGCCACACTCTGTAGATTCCTTCATCGTTCTTCTTCGCGCTCCACAGCTGGGCGGTGTGGTCATCTTAAAACATAAAATCATATGAGCCATTAACTTTTTAGTGTGAATGGATTACTACTAAATCACCAAAGAGTATTTACAAATTATAAGGGATCTTAAGAAAGAAAGAAAAAATAACTCCAAGAAGTGACTACTAAGAGTTGTTTTCATGCACTTCAATTGCCTGTAGCAGTTACTTTTGGATAAAGAAGTCTTTTGAAGGCATTCAAAATTTAATAGACAGCTTTCTCAGTCTTTCCTATAGAAATGAATTAGTTGTTTCACCAGTAAGAGTTGTCAGAGACTGAACATTTTATTTTGTACAGCAAGGTAACATTTTACTATTCCCAAGAGGACATCATTCAACTCTCAATTTTTCACCATGGTATTGAGTTAATGCTGAAATGTGAGTGCTGTGAACTACCATCAGCAGCAGCAATGGTCCCATCCCCTTATACACAGTGACACACATGACTTGAGATGATCTAAGTCACAGAAGTATTAGTGTGTCTTCCTGCAACCATAACAGGTTGAAGACTGAGGCTATGGCTCTTAAGAACTTTGGCTTGGAAGGAACTCTCATTAATTATAGATATTTCTTTTTCATATGAGTCCTCCAGGTAATGCTGTCTTAGACCCTCCAGGTAATGCTGTCCATCTCAATATGACCTTGGAGGGAAGATATTTACTGGGAATCTCTTAGGAATTTCTTAGTTTTTCTTTAGAGCTTCAGGATTTCAGCAATGTACTACAGGAAAACAAAAAACAAAAACAAAACAAAACAAACACCTGCCTAAACTGTGTTTGAGGGAAAAAAGCTTTTTACAACCAATATGAGAATAACAGCCTGTTCTAACCTGGCCATTACTCTCAACATCAAGTATAGTAAAATAAGGCACAGTCCACAGAGGTTCTCAACAAATATGTGTTAAGAGATTTTGATTATGCTAGGATATGTCAGATACTTTGCTAAAGGTCATGGATGTAAATATTAAATAAAACATCTTTCACAAATCAATCAGTGTGATAAACCACATAAACAAACTGAAGAATAAAAACCATATGATCCTCTCAATAGATGCAGAAAAAGCCTTTGAGAAAATCCAACACCATTTCTGATAAAAATGCCTCAGAAAGTGGGCATAGAGGGAACCTACCTCAACATAATAAAGGCCATATATGACAAATCCAGAGCTATCATCATCCTCAATGGTGAAAAGCTGAAAGAATTCTCACTGAGATCAGAAACAAAACACGGATGTTTGCTCTCACACATACTATTCAACATAGTTTTGGAAGTCTCAGCCACAGCAATCAGAAAAGAAAGAGAAATAAAAGGTATCCAAATTGGAAAGGAAAAAATAAAACTATCACTATTTGCAGATGACATTATACTATACCTAGAGAATCCTAAAGACTCCACCAGAAAACCGTTAGAGCTCATGAATGAATTTGGCAAAGTCACAGGATACAAAATTAACACACAGAAATCGACCTCACTTCTATATACTAACAGTGAAAGATCAGAAAGAGAAATTAGTGAAGCAATCCCATTTACCATTGCATCAAATAGAATAAAATACTTAGGAATAAACCTACCTAACGAGACAAAAGACCTGTATTCTGATAACTCTAAGACGCTGATGAAAGAAATCAAAGATGACACAAACAGATGGAAAGACATAATATGCTCTTGGATTGGAAGAGTCAATATTATCCAAATGACTATACTACCCAAGGCAATCTACAAATTCAATGCAATTCCTATCAATTACAAGGACATTTTCACAGAACCAGAACAAAATATTTTAAAGTTTGTTTGGAAGCACAAAAGAACCAGGACAACCAAAGACAACCTGAAAAAGAAAAATGGATCGGAAGGAATCAGTCTCCCTGAATTTAGACTATACTACAAAGCTATAGTCATAAAAACCATATGGTACTGGCAGAAAGACAGAAATATAGATCAGTGGAACAGGATAGAAATTAAACCCACACACCTACAGTCACTAATCTATGACAAAGGAGGCAAGAATATACAATGGAGAAAAGACAGCCTGTTCAATAAGTGATGCTGGGAAAACTGGACAGCCACGTGTAAAAGAATGAAATTAGAACACTTCCTAATACCATATACAAAAATAAACTCAAAATGGATTACAGACCTAGATGTAAGACCAGATACTATAAAACTCTTAGAGGAAAACATAAACCAAACACTCTCCAACATAAGTTACAGCAACATCTTCCCAGATCCACCTCTTAGAGTAATGACAATAAAAACAAAAATAAATAAATAAAACATCATAGCTGCTGAAAAGGAGCTCATAGATAAAAAGGTGGATGTGTAATTGAGTTGAAGTACAAGTTTACACCTGTAACACTTTATAAATGACCCCATATTCTAAATACACTATGCATATTATGAAGCAGGCATGGTCAACCTCTGTCCAATAACTAGCAACGTTATGGGAAATTATAGGCTTCATTTTTTACAAAAATAAAAATCAAACAGAAAAGAGGAAAATTATGAGGAAGAGAGCTTAGGGAAACATCAGGTATACTCTTCTTATGGAGTAATTATTCTGAAAAAAATATTATTTTTGGGTCTGTTACTTTTATTTTATTTTATTTTATTTTGCCTTTTGTCATTTTATGGCCGCGGGTTTATGGCCACACCTGCGGCATGTGGAGGTTCCCAGGCTAGGGGTCTAATCGGAGCTGTGGCCACTGGCCTGTGCCGCAGCCACAGCAACGCAGGATCTGAGCCGCGTCTGCAACCTACACCACAGCTCACGGCAACGCCGGATCGTTAACCCACTGAGCAAGGGCAGGGATCGAACCCGCAACCTCATGGTTCCTAGTTGGATTCGTTAACCACTGTGCCACGACGGGAACTCCTGGGTGTGTTACTTTTAAATAAAAATTTTTACAGTAGAACAAACATATAACAAGGCAAAAATTTATAATTTTAGAGCCCTATGAATTATCTTCAAAAGAGCAAGCCCTTGGAGTTCCCGTCATTGCTCAGTGGTTAACGAATCTGACTAGGAACCATGAGGTTGTGGGTTTGATCTCTGGCCTTGCTCAGTGGGTTAAACGATCCAGCGTTGCCGTGAGCTGTGGTGTAGGTTGCAGACGTGGCTTGGATCTGGCATTGCTGTTGCTCTGGCACAGGCTCGTGGCTACAGCTCAGATTAGACCCTTAGCCTGGGAACCTCCATATGCCACAAGTGTGACACTAGAAAAGGCAAAAAGACAAAAAAAAAAAAAAAAGAACAAGCTCTTGTAGCTGTCCCCTAGGTTAATAATTAGAGTATTACCAACCCTCACCCTTATCCGTTCCTTTGTCATTTTACCCTCTTTTTCAAAGGTAACTATTACTCTCACAGTTAACACTATGGATTAGTTTTGCCTCTTTTTGATCTTTATATAAAGGATTTATCATTACGTGTATTCTTTTTAATCAAGCTAATTTCCAATATTTTGTTTCAGATATTCATTCATGTGTTTGTGGACAGTAGTTCAATGCTTTTGTTGTTTTTGTTCTATCCTGTTCCAATGCATAAATATATTGCAATTTAATTTTATTATACAGTTGATAAAGAGTTTAGTTAGTTTCAATCTTTTGGTTAATGCTGTTAAGAACATTCTTACACATGTCTTTGGTGCACAAATATGTGAAGTGTGTTTTTGTTATGGTATTACTTGAGTAGAAATATTAGTTAGTAAGATACTTATCTACCTATCTTTCCAAATTTAGTAGATTATAACAAAGTTTTACAAAATGTTTGTCATTTGTAGCAGTTAATACTTTAAATAGCATTGTATTAGTCTTTTTAGTTTTCACCTGTCTGTTGTGTATGTCATGGTATTACATCCATAATGGTTTTAATTTCCTGGTGACTAATGACTTTAAGCACCTATGTATGTTTTTTAGCCATTTAGATATTTTTCTATGTGTAATATACCTGTTCAACTTTCTCACTATTTTTTGTGTTGATGAGAAATTATCTTTTACATTGTAGGGTTATATACAGATGCAAACTCTTTGTCAGTTATATATCAAGTATATTCTCCATTTTGTTACTTACATTTATATTATCTTAACGAAGTTCTTTGATGAACACAATATCAGTATGGTTTAATTTATCAATCTTTCCTCTATTATAAATGAAATATTATTTATCATTTTACTTTCCTCATCTTTACATTATATTTCATTTTGAGGTGTCTTTTATAAGGAGCACATATCTGTTTTTTTCATTAAATCTAGTAGTCCTTCTAATCTTATCATTTAAATGAAGAATATATTTAGTCCATTCATATTTAATATAATTACCACTACAGATACATAGATATATAGACATTTCATTGTATAATTTACTTCCTTTTTGTCTCATGCCTTATGTTTGTTTTTATCTATTTACTTTAGCTTCTTTGTTTTTTAAAGTAATTTTGTTAAACTATTTTTTCCTTTTCTTATGTCATTGGTTATACATGTTATTTAGTGCTTATTCTAGAGACTACGACTTCTATCTAGAATGTACCAATCTCTAATGAAATAGAACTATTGATACTCCTTACTGTATTCAAGGGTCTTTGACATTTAATCATCATTCTGCGTTATGCATTCTTGTCAACAAGAAATTTATTATTGTTTTATAAAATTAATGTTGTTTTCAATTTATTTACATTTTAACCATATTCTTAGATTTATTTATATACATAACATTTTAATTTTTCCTACATGCTAAATAAGCATTATTATTAGTGATAAGATTAATCTCTCTACAGTATTATCTTCTATAGAAAACATTTATTTTTATATTGGATACATAGCTAAACTAGAGATAATTACCTCAATCCAAGGACTGATAAGGTTCAAAACTATATCTGGATTACCCTTAACAGTGCCCCTCTTCCTTAGTAGTTCTGAACTTCAATTTTTAGTCTCATATACCTGTGAATACATAGGAAGCTCCATTTAGTTATTCAAGTTAATCACCCATAGTCAGCTCAAAGGAAAGAGTGGTACAGAATATTTTGTTTACTTCTCTGGGCATCTCTTCTCTTCCAGATACTATCCAAATACATTTTTGCTACGTTGGTAGCTCTATGATTCCCTCAAACAACTTGTTTACATTAAGTACAGGTATTCTAGTTGTTAACACTGGAAGATTTGGTCCAAAAAGCCCTATACCATGATTGCCATAGGTAGTCCCTAGTTCCTCTTGTTTTAAATTAATGAGAGGTTTAGGTGGCATCGTCTCTTCTAGTTGATTCACTGTGAATATGTACCTCACTTGTGAGCATGCACAGGGTGGCCAAATTATAAACTTTCAATTCTCAGGTACCAGAGACTAGATTTATGGAACATAATATGCATCAAGTAACTGCTGTCAAAGACATTTTTAAGTAAGAGTGTGCTATTTTAAACCATCTGAATAGCACATAGCGCTAAAGTCATTCTTCATTTGACCTATGTCAAAATAATTTATAGACTTTCTACAACTGCAAAAGTTGTTTTGGAAAATCAGGAATTTTTCAGCATCAGTACTTTCTGGAAAGTGTTTTTAGAGCATATGTACACTGGAGGAAAGTCATACCTTCAGTATACTTGTGCATTTGTAAAATAGCAAACAGAAAAAAAAACAACTAAAGCAAAAATAGTTAAGTGGATTAAACATTTGCCAGGAGAACTCATCTTTAAACAGATAACAAAGAGAAAGATGCCTTCTGTCCAACGACAAATAAATAATAGCAACAAAGAGTACAATAATAACACACGTATATTTAGTGCTCCCTGTTAAGCTAGAAGAAAGAGCTTGTGAATAATACTTCACTTAATACTCATAATAAGTCTATGGACTAGCTCTTATTTTTTTCATCTTAAAAGGATGATGAAGCAAAGATACCAAGGTACTTGTCTAAAATCATGCAGCTCATGAACTTCATAAGACCCTGTAGTGGCACAGCTAATGACTATGCTCTGAAGTCTAATTTAATGAAGCAACTGAGCCACCATGAAATCATGAGGCAAATTGTGATACATTAGAGAATGGAAGAACAGAGCAAATAATATTTGGATCAAATCCAGATTCTCACCATTCTAGCTCCTCATAGCTAAGGTCCAGATTTATCACTACATTCCTCTTATAATAATAAGTATATATTCCTTTCTCTGTGTGTGTGTCTGTGTGTGTGCATGTGTGTTTACAATGGGAAAATGCTCAAAGCCCATTAACTTGTATAAATTCAGTCAGTTTTCAGAAAATCATTTTGAAGTTAAACATCATTGTGTTGGATAAGACTGGCAATTTTTTCCTGCTCTGCCATTTATTAGCATGCAATCTCAGTTAAGTTTTTTAACCTTTTTCAGCTAAGAGTCTCTCTCCTCAGCATAAATAGGTAGCTGGTAATACCAGTCTCACATATATGTGATTATGTCATTAAGATAAATCTTTCTATATAATTGATACTTTGCAAGTAATTAATATTTCTGGGTTTTACCTTTGAAAAGCATGATTAAATTAATATTCCGGGAGTTCTTGTCATGGCTCAGCAGTGATGAACCCGACTAGTATTTATGAGGATGCAGGTTCGATCCCTGGCCTCGCTCAGTGGATTAAGTATCTAGCGTTGCTGTGAGCTGTGGTGTAGGTCACAGATACAGCTTGGATCTCGCATTGCTGTAGCTGTGGTATAGGCCAAAAGCTACAGCTATTATTTGACCCCAAGCCTGGGAACTTCCATATTTCACAGGTGCATCCCTAAAAAGACAAATAATAATAATAATAATAATAATCCCGTGTATAAACTAAGACAGACATTTGAACCTTATGAACCACACTGGTCTGGTTCCACTTCTTAGGGTCAGGAAGATACCCAAGTTGGGTGTACACGTAAGTGTTAGCAGGGAGAGCAGGACAGTTATTCATCTGAAACAGCAAAGCCATAGGAGGAACCACTTAAGCTGTGGTCTGTAGGAAACCAAGGCTTCAGCTGAGAAATGCATTTTAAGCACTGAACGAAAGACCCCATAATGAATTCTGAAAGGAGGAAAATAATGGATCAGAAGTGAAAGAATCAATATTAGAATGCACCGTCAATCATAGTAGCAGTGGAAACTCTTCAAGACTACGAGCCTGATTAAGGAAATAACACATATTCTTCTATTTATTTGACCCTAGGAAAGTGAGATGAGGACATTTTAGAGGCTAGAAAACTCTCAAATGCATCATAAAGACCTTTGTGGTCAGATTGGGTAAGCAGTGAAAGCACCACCCCTGAATGAATGCTGTAGAATAGTATCTATTCTTTTATAAATACATTTATCATCAACATTATTCTGCCTTTATAAATTCAATGGCACATTCCCTGGTAAGATAACAACCCATATCCTTTTCTGAATATCAGAAATCATCTAAATAGTTCCCAGCATAGCCTGAGTAATCTGAATTTTAGATGTATTATTTTTAAAATGAGTTAGAAACAAGATAAACGTTCTCTTTATACAGACTTCTAGGATATAGGCTGCAATGTTTTTGGGTGCAGAACATAACTAAACATCACAGTCAATCCCTATGGCCTCTAAAACAGGGTTTCAGCACCAGGAAGAGTTGCGTATTTCAGTAACTGTGGTTCATACTACTTGGACTATTTTTTTTTTTAAGAGCAGATTTTGGCCAAACGCAAACCCAACTTTTAGTGTCTTAAACCCAATTAAGTTTATTTATAACACATGTGTCTTAATAACTACTAAAAGGAATTAATTAGTAAAAGGATCTAAAATAAGCAATATTTCCAACAACAAATCTAATAAACTGTCTAGACATTCTGTGAGAGGGTACTGTCTCAAGAATTCATTACTAAAAACAATTTTCTACAGAATAGGCTTTTCAACATACCCATTTGCTCGCATATCTGCTTCTACTCACTAAGGCCATTATGTGTTCCACATCTGCCTTTAGGAAACTAAGTTAACATTTTATTTTCAACTACTCTTTATACTGGACTGTTCTCAGTCAATCTGAAATGGAGAGCCTAGGATATTTATGGCCTTCTGAAAACTTCTTCTCAGTTCCTCTGAAAACATTTATTATGTGGAGAAGCAATTGCAATGTTTTTTATTTGTCAGTTTGACTTTTTGTTCCAATTAAGAAAATTCTGAAGTAGATCCAGTTATATTTCTAACCCTAGTAAACATTCATGGTGTAGGCAAAGTGGAGGTGATTTTTGTTATTCCATTCATAATATAACAATCACTTCTCAGATGCCTTAGCTTTTCTGAAATCTGACAAGAAAAAGTAACGTCTGTCAAGCAAGAATGATTTCTTATAACCAATGCACATAATAAAAAGGACGTAAATTAAATAGATATAATGTAATTTTTCTCATGTATTTTTTTACTCATTTCTGTAAATACTCTATAATGAATGCCTGAACAAGTAATATGTGTAATTTCCATTACAATATATTGGCACAATTTTATAGGTGACAGTTTTTAAAAAGTTTCCCTGCTTTTAGTTTGTGTTCATTTGAAATAGTAAAGAGTTATTCCTTAGTGTTTACTGCCATAGAGAGCTAAAGCAAGTAAAACATGTCATAAAAGATGTATACAATGTAAGCACAGTTGTATATCTTCATTGTGTCATCCGGTTTTCATGTTTAAGCTAATTCACATGCATTACTAGTAACACATTTTAAAGTGTTGGAAACATTGAGAGTGTGGTACATGATTCACAATACATATTTTCTGAGCTAAACAAAAGTTTTCTAATAGAAAAAAAGGTTGACATGATATTAAGAAATAATGTATGTTTTATTTCTAGAATAAACTATTTTGCACTTTAAATCTAAGATGTATTTATTTATTCTTGTGTGAATATCAAAGACAGAATTCTATTTTTAATTTGCAAGGCTTATGTTTTGAGATGGCAAGTATTGAATATATTTTAATTAATGTAATTTCTCCTTTATTATTAATTAATAAACTTGGAATGACCCCAAGATGCAGTTTCTATGAGGTACATCATGCAACATTTTGTAATGAGGAAATACAATACTCACTAATTCTCATTTGATCTTTAGTCCTATTCAATACAAAACCAGCTGCCTATAGCAAGGTCCATTTCTGGCAATTTCCCAAAAGATTTCACCCTATATCTTTGACTTCCCATTATGGTCTTGCTGTTCTGGGCTGTCTTCCTAACTCTCACTTTCCCTGACTTCTGGTCCTGCTATTAGTTCCCTAATTCAGGCATTTATAATCCTCCTAATCTTTGTTGCCCTCATATTCTTGGCTTTGTGTTCTCCCTAGCATATGGCATTTCCTTAATATTTGATGAGAATTTTAATGTCAGCCATGTTCCCCCAGGGTCTCAGAGCTCGGACTAAGCTCTGGATAGAAAAAAAAAAAAATTAAGATATTTAACACTTAAAATCCACGCTATAAAAAATAAAATAAATGTGTAAGCTTAAATCACTTCACTATTCTTGAGCGATGTTTTCATATTCACTATATGGGGCAGGCTGGTGCTCATGCCTACTTGTAAGGTCAAAATGTACCCATATGGATTACCTCTGAGAAGAGAAAAAAAGGCAAGCAAAAAGGGAATGCTTCCCAACAACTGATAAATGAAGGGATCATTACCAATAAATTTGTGTCTGGAATCAATGTTCCAAGTGTGAAAAACTAAGATTTAGAAGTAAGGAGAGCTTAGCAAGATATATGCAACTAGGCTTAAAAACTAGAAGCCTAGAAGCTTAGAATCAGGAGCACAACAGGTAGGTAACTGCTGGCCACTGAGTGGGTGAGTAGTGTGTGAAATGAGGTAGATTCAGCAATACATCTACAAATGTGGGAGCACCTTTTGGGAAAAGGTATGAGAAGGCTGTGTTTTATAAGAAGAAAAGATAGTCCAGATCCCAGTTGAGGGTTTTCACAGGCTAGAAGTCAGAACACTTGGGTACAGTTATAAGGAGATCCTTATCTGTACACACAGGCTAGTCACAACCTTTTTGAGCATCAGTTTCCTCTCGGGTAAACGTGAACAATAAAATTGCCATTATGTCCCTCACAGTACCATTGTGAGGAACCAATAAAATAATGGAAGTCCATATGCTTTGGGGGGATAAAGAGGTTTATAAATATAAGCCACTATCATAACTTGAGCAAAATTGTATCATCAATAATTCTTTTTTGAGTTTATTCTCCTTTTGGAGGGTTCCGAGAGGCCAATACATAAGCCTTTGCAAAATACAACAATATCTTCTGAGAAAGACGAGGACCAACATAAGAAAACACAATGATTTACTGTCCATTTACCGATAAAGGTGTGGACATAAAATCAATAAGGCTATGTATGTAAAAGTCAAGTTTCCTGCTAAGACTCCAGAACAATAAGGAAGTTGTGTTGAACAAATGTTATGCATATCATGCTTTTTTCTTGTTCACAGTCCAATTATTAAGTTTTGTTTTCTGTAATATGATATGCACTATATATAAAACATACAGTTTTGTGTTATTTCATAAAACAAATATCTTCTTAAGCCAATACATTTACTAGCATTTATATAGATCTTTAGGGTTTGTAAAAAATCTTTCAAATCCCTTGTTACTATTTTAAAGTGCATTTAAGATCCAACTATCAGTTATGGAATGGATTCACATGTCCACTGGACATCAGTACGTGGAGATATGAATCCCTACAGAGAAATTTTAAGAGTGTTTCAGTGCTTCATCTCTAGAGATTAAGCAAGTTGGAATAACTTCAACTGGAATATGAGAGAAGAGCTAAGTAAATGATATCATGAAATGCTCAAGATGAGTGACTCCAATTCCACAATGATTACCATAAACAAGATACTCCAGCACTTTTCTCCTTAGTTTTCTTATCTAAACAACAGAGATAATAATTTTACTTTTAAAGAACTCCTATGAAGTAAATGTATTAACCCACATAACTGATTAAAAGTGTGGCAAACCCATTATTTGAGAGTTTAAGACTTTCTGAAATCTTAACGGAAGATTGATGGGAGGACTGCAGCTAGAGTACTGATCAAACGCAGGTTTTAAAAAAAAGTATTTTTTGTTGTTGTTGTGCACCAATCATGCAGAAGTTCCTGGGCCAGGGATCAAACCTGTGCCACTGCAGTGACAATGTCATATCCTTAACCCACTGAACCACAAGGGAACTCTATAAAATATAATTTTTAATGAATGCTTTACACATGGGTATGAGCAAGATGTAAAAGTGGGTTTAGCAAATGTTATAGCCTTAATATAAGAGCATGCAGCGGGAAAGGGTAGTGAAGTAAAATTGTTCAAGGTCTAGGATTCAGGAGAGGCACCATGAAAATCTCAGTGAAACTGTAGATTAGAATAAACAGTATCCCGGAAGACCTAAACCACCTGAGATCTTGACTCACTAGATATTCCCCTATAATGGATGTTCCTGGTTGATATGAAGGAGATTTCATTCTCCTCTGCCCAAAAGGACTCAATGTTGATGGGAATGGATAATAGCATTTATGTTCTGCCATATTTGAGATGTAGTTGAAGGAAGTGAGACCTTGATGACATTCTAGTAGAGTCAGTGTTCAAGAGTGGGTGTGATGTAGAGCCTAATCTGAGAAAGACAGCAGATGAAACAGACTCAACCAGACTGAGCTGCAGGCACGGCCAAGTGACAGATATGCATAATATGATGCAAGAACTTCCAAGAGCTAAATCAGATAAATAACATGAGCTCCTGTGAGTTTTAGAAAAACCTCTCTGGCGACTGCTGTGTAGGCTAGAGTGGTGAGAGGTCAACTGGAGACAGGGAGACTAGATAGGGACCTGTTATAAAACAAACTAAGGGCCAGGACTAGAATAGAAGCCAACAGTTCTCGAGATCAGGGGTCAGAAAAGCACAGCTCATGGTCCCAATTCAGCCTACTATTTGTTTTCGAAAATAAAATTTTATTTGACTACAATCATATTTATTTTTGCATTGTCTTTAAATGCTATAATGCTGCCATGACAGATTTTCATGATCAGGAACAAGACCACACAGCTTTAAAATATTTTAACATTTAAAATATGTACTCTCTGGGGAGTTCCCGTCGTGGCGCAGTGGTTAACGAATCCGACTAGGAACCATGAGGTTGCGGGTTCGATCCCTGCCCTTGCTCAGTGGGTTAACGATCCGGCGTTGCCGTGAGCTGTGGTGTAGGTTGCAGACGC
>PVHT021183518.1:19063830-19205055 GCA_004024745.2 Catagonus wagneri | reverse complement strand
CCCAAAAGTGTGTTTCTTGCTTCTACCCAGGCCACTTTCTGGGCCAGTCCACATGAGTCAGTAAAACATACTCAGTAAAACATTCTCAGTAAAACATCCTAAATTCCCTGAATTGCTCTGCTATTGTAGCTGGCAATCTCCACACAGTTCTCACCCTGAATGTATAGACTAAAGCATGAAATCTTTCATGGCAAAGAGAAAAAGAAGTGGATACAGACATGGATCACTGAAAAACACCAAAAGCAAAATAATGGAGGAAGAATGCATTGTGTGCTTTTGCTGCTTTTTGGAGCCAAAGAGCTAAAAGTACAGTATTGTTTCCTGTCCAGGACTTGCTTCTACTCACCCTAAGGATTACTATCATATGCTTCATGTTATTTAAAGAAGTTTATCTACAGTCATAGTGCCCCCTCAAATACTCTAACATATGACTAGACATGAACTAGTTCCACACTTTTCCTAAAGTAAGAGAGCAGAGCAAACAAGACATAAAGTATTCTTTAGGTTAAAATACTCTCACCAAGGCTTCCTGAGCTACAAAATAGCAATAGTCCTCTCCTCATGGTGGTGAGGGAGACATTCATATTCTGTTTCACCAAAACATTAAATATTTTCTATTCTTAGCATCCTATATTTATACTCCACTTTTTAATTTTATATATATGTATGTGTGTATACATATATATGTATACGTACACATATTTTGGTGTTTTGAAATCAGTTAGGCAGAGGCAAGGTTTAGTGTAGGTTTCACCTGGACTTCTTGGCCTCTCAGTGTATCTTGAAACTGAGTTTGACCACCTCTGTATCCAGCAAATATAAGTATGGTATCTAAGTGTCTCTCTGCGTTTTCTCACTGTCTGTCTTTATCTCTGTTTCCCAGTGCCCCCCCCCCGCTCCCTCTCTCTCTGACTCTCTCATATTAGACCACCCTTAAAATAGCAAATCTCACCTACTCCAAAGACAAAGGTTTTTCTTCACTGTATCCCACAGCACTTCCTAGGCACCTGACTCATTAAAAAAAAAAACAAAAAAACAAAAAAAAACCTCTGTGCAATAATTATTTGTTGAATGGCTGAATGAATGACCTACATGAGCGAGCATCTGTCACTCTCATGGGATATACACCACTTTTGACTTTGTATATCAATTATTTCTGTACATGTCTTCTCTACTCTCAGAAAATAAGCTCCTTGAAGACAGGAATCATACTGTATCCATCTTTATGCCACAATTGTCCAGGAAAATGCATGCAAACAGTAGATCCTTGTTAATGTCTTAAAAATGAATCAACATTTTGACACATATGTGGTATGAAAACTATGTATTCTTAGTTATTTCTTTACAGGAAAATGGATTGCAGAAGAATAAATTTAATTAGAAATTTAATCTACAGCTTGAAAGCTCAACTGTTTTAATCATATATTATTTTCTTCATCCAGAATTTCACATTCTCATCCACTTAGGCTGAGAGCCTACCAAATCAAAAGGCCCGACTGATGCCTTTCAAACTGCATCTGTGGAAGGAAAAGCTGTTCTGAGTTGTTCACTCCTTGACACATTAGGTTGACCTAAGTATAAATGATGAGATGGGAGTGCCTTGTGTAAAAGTAGGCCTGCTATCCGCACATCCGCCTCTGATTTTCAGCTACTAATATAGCTAAATATTTCTTCTCAGCTTTTCTTTAGCCTTTTACTTGCATCTCGATGAACTTTATACTATCAGGTTCTCTTTTTCTCACTTGCTAATTTTGCAATTCTGTATTACCAAAACTTTACCAATAGCAATGAATTATCGAAAGACTACTCTTCCAGTAAGTTCTGTGTTAGTCAAGAACATATATTCTCTGTGTCTATTATGTTTGCAAACACTAGGTGGTAAGTGCCACTTGGAATTGATGAACAATTTATTGACTATTTTTTACTTTTTATAGTTTTTATTTTTTTTTCCATTATAGCTGGTTTACAGATTTCTGTCAATGTTCCAATTGCACAGCGTGGTGACTCAGTGACACATACATATATGGATTCATCACAAGTGATCAGACATAGTTCCCAGTGCTATACAGCCGGATCGCCTTGCTTTTCCATCCCAAAGGATATTGACTATTTTTAAAACCATTTTATTTTACCAGAATTTTTAAGGTTTTGCCATAAATGGCTTAAACCATTTTCCCACTTTCTAGACCAAAAAATTGTGCCTAGTATTAACTATTTGTTAGCTGACACTTCATATGCAAACTGAAATATTAGCCCCCCAAACATTAGTACAAACTTCATTAATTTTTATTTTATGGATTTTTAATGATTTTACCTTGTTTTCTTTTCCAAAAATGTGGCTTATAATATCTAAAGACAAAGAAAAGCAATTGATAACAATAGCATTTTCCCCTCAAAAAGCCTAATAAACCACAACCTAATCTCTTTAGATTCTATTGGTTTCTTCTTTGAAACTTCTAGTTTTTGATAAAATTGCTTTCATTTGCTACTTTTGAGTTGTCTTATTTTAGGTGTGTATTTAACGTTTCTGGGTTATACTGTCCCCAAAATGAGATTCTAGGAGGACTAGATAATCTCTAGTAAATACTACTGCTCTAAAATTTTACCATGCTTTTGATGTTTATTTACCATTCTTTTACTATGCTGTTTATGTGTGTCACGGACAACTACATGTGTAGACATACACAGGCCAGCACATGCACGCGTGCACACACACAGGCCAGTACACGCATACGCATACACGCACACACACACACACACACAGTGAAGGACTTGTGAACCTGCAAAGACTCAGTTCAATGAAGTAGGCATCAATGAGATTCACTTCCTTCTGAGCGTGTGTTAACTTCTTCTAATTATTCTAATCTTCTGTTTACTTGAATTTGCTTTCCCTTTATTTTTCTCCAGTGACTGTATATACTTGTCATATATACATAGATAGTTATTAAGTCCTCAGCTTCAAATTTCTCATACTCCATTAAAACAATAAACATGAATAGTACCTACTGTAAGACTCGTTTAAGTCATTACTGATATTTTTCCAAATATTTGGCATATAATAGAATCTGTTACTATTCAAATTAACTTTTTCTAAATGGAGTATTCCTATGATTTTGTTTGGCAGGATAAAAACTGTAATTGCCATTTTGAACACACCTATTTTAAACAGAATCTTGAGCCACAGTCTAGATGAGAGAGAGAAAAAAAACAAGAAGAAGAATTTTATATCAACACTTGCTGTCAGCCCTAGATTTTCAGAAATAAGTGAGAGATCACAGAGCAGGGAGGTGGGATCAAGAAGGTAATAAACTGCCATTTTCAGGCTGAAAGGTGACCCTTTTAATGACGTATTTGTTAACTTAAGTGACAGAGGCCACAGGACGAAGAATGGTTCTATGACATATTATGATGACTAATAGTCCAGCTGGCTCCTTGCCTTTTTGCTCCTTTTAAACCTGGCAATGTGGCAACTAAACTTACTCTTTTAATATCCAACCTCTACCTTCTGTCCTGAAAAAATCTAGTTGAGAAGCAGGGGATATTAACAGCGTTAGTGAAGTATTTATCCAGTTTAGTGTCAAGCAGACTAGCTATGCCCTTGACCATCCAGGTGTTTGTTCCTACCTACTCAGCTTAGCATCCCATTCATCATAATTTCTGCATCTCACCTCATGCTGACTTACCATTTCTGTGGTTCTAATGAATATCCTGGGTAAGACCACTGATGCCCATTTTTTTCTTCTATGTGTCCCTTTCCTGTTTAGATCTGTGCTCATGTACCTCTACTAATACTATATCTTTTGTACAGTACATTAAACCATCCAACGTAGAACATTTTACCTCCTCAGCACTAACTCAGATTCACAAGCATGCATTGAGCCTAGCCTATGGTATTATAGTCATTCATTTCACCCTGACCCAACAACCAAGCCTTTAAAGGTCTTTATCTGTATTTATACTCTTGAGTTCCAAGTGACCCGATATCTCTGATAAGATACCTGATTCTTATTTTTTTTCTGATCTGGCTTATTCTGCCAACACAAAAGGAAGTCAGTTATGATACCCCCCCCCAAAAAAAAATGGGCACATATGGTTGGGCACTTATGAGAGATTAAAGTTAAGTAAGGAAATAATCCTACTACTTTTCCACTTGGAGTTTCCAAAAGACAGTATTTTGAGAATCTCTTTATTATTTTTTCTCTAGTGACTATCTCTTCTTTTATGACCTCCCTGAACAATCATATTCCAACTGCTTTACTCTCCCAATCTCTTAGATCCCAGCTCTTTCACTTACTCAACTGCATGGACTTCAGCAAGTTACTTAAGCACTCTGTGCCTCAGTGTCATGATCTATAAAAGGAGATAAAACTTATACCTGCCTCAATGTTTTTGTGAGGGTTCAGTGAATGAATTCAAGTAGTATATTTAGAAAGGTGCTTAGAAAATAGGAAGTGCCTAGTGGGTATTCACTAGTGTTAATGTAGGAGAGAGGCACACTTGCTTTCATCATAGTAAAATATCTGGGTTTCAAACTCATGGAATCTTTTAGACATTTACATAATCTCTAATCATTCTTTAACTACGATAAGTCCTTCATTTAAATTTATTATATTGTGTTAAGCTCACAAAGACTAATTTACACAGTTCAGTCTCAGAGTGTTGTCACAATTAAAGAAAGAAATGACAGATTAACCTCTTATAGAAGAGGACAAGCCAATAGAGAGCAGCTAAAATAATGTGTCAAATACAGATTTAAAATATTTTACATTTTTCTCTGGACCTGAAGGAAATACGTGCAAAAAAAAAAAAATCCTTTGGACTCAAAAATGACTAGAAAGGTTGACACCAGAGAGGAAGGTAGGCTGTGAACCCTTATCTTCCTTATACACTCAACTGCATATACTCATTTCTAGTGCCTCAAATCTCAGGTTTTGACAGGTATCAAAGGAGATAAAAGTATTATCAGCACCCTTGAAAGATGGAAGTCGGAAAATGAAACAAATTGTATAAATTTGAAAAAAAGTAGTTCCATATCAGCAGTTCACTCCCGCTACCAGTTTTCATGAAAAATGCAAATTATAAGATAGTAATACTATAATTCTGCTTATTTATTTATTTATTTATTTATTTATTTATTTATTTATTTTGGTCTTTTTGCCTTATCTAAGGACACACCCGCGGCATATGGAGGTTCCCAGGCTAGGGGTCTAACAGGAGCTGTAGCTGCCGGCATTCGCCACAGCCACAGCAACATAGGATCCGAGCCACGTCCACAATCTACACCACAGCTCAGGGCAACACCGGATCCTTAACCCACTGAGCAAGGCCAGGGATCGAACCCGCAACCTCATGGTTCCTAGTTGGATTCTTTACCCACTGAGCCATGACGGGAACTCCTAATTCTGCTTATTTAAAGCAACTAAATAAACTTCACATATTTTTAGAGATTCATTGGTATGTAGTAAAACAATTTAAAAAAGCAAGAAAATGGTTAATGATTCAAGGAAATTTTTTTTGCAAGGTGTATGTGTGTGGACGGTGATATAAGTGAGCCTCAAGTCTATGAGTCAAATGTTTTCGTTTTTAAGATGAGTAGTGAGTACACACGTGTTTGTTTCAATAACACCATTTAAAATTCCTCGACATCTATAAAATAACAAAATAGAAAAATAAAAAGCTAATATCATAAGTAATTTCAAAATAGTACAAATATTTTCAAAGTTTTTGACAAATTCTCAAAGGAACAATCCACAGCCATACTAATCCCACCCTCCTACTTCTATGAATCCTTATCAACAGTAGAGAAGAAGCTGAAGTACGGTCAGTCAAAGAACAGGCTAAGAGGGTAAAGCAACCACGAGCTAAGTTAAAACTCCACAGCAGCTGTTGTACTGTTCACTCTCCCATAATCTAATACCCTTCTAACACCCAGATTCTCCCTGAATTGCTCTCCCTCTCCCATCCACCTCTTGTTAAAGTTCATATTTAAACTAATTTCAGTAATAAAAAAAAAATAATTCCTCTTTCCAAGATGGAAGGTGGGGAGACCTGTCTTAATAAAAACAGGATACAGTTTGTCAGCTTGTAATGGTTGTAAGAAGACTGAACATTCCCAGATGACAGATTATTTCTTGCCAGATGGATGATTTCTTTTCTTTCAGTTTAATTCATTTCTTTATGAAATATTTACTAACATCAGATGCTGTTATATGTGCTATAGACTGGTAAACAAAATACAGTCCCTGTCTAGATGAATTTTATAATCTAGTGGCTAAACAATGCCAAAAACAACAAGGTCAAACAAAACCCCACAGAAAACATATTTCGTTGGGGTGAAAAATAGCCAGATTAAGGGGGTGCAGACCATCGAGGGCAGCTATTTTAGATATATGTTGATAAGGAAATCATTTTCTTTTCAGAGGAAGAGACTTTTAGACTGAAACCTCAACAAATGAGTGAACAATTTTTAGATACTTCTAGATTGAGAGTTACAAGGTGCAATTCCCTATACCAGGAATTTCCTTAACGTGTTAAAGGAGTAGTAAAAAATCCATTATTGCTTCAGTTGTGTGAGCATAAGGCAGAGAGCCAGGGGATTAGGCTGTCGTGGTCCTGTAGGGCATTTTAGCACAAGGCAAGGACCATGAAGTTTATTACACGAGAAGTCATTAAATAATATTGAGCAAGGAAGTTACAGATCATGTTTATATTTCAAAGGTAGATATGTGTGGGATAAACTGAAAAAGGCTTAGTAAAGTTAAAGGGAGACTACTTTACAAGCAATAGTAGAATCTAGGCAAGAAAGAACAATTCTTTGGACAATGGTATAGCATTGGAATCTGTCAGAATTGTGCTGATTTCTGATCTATTTTGGAAGTGGCACATGTAATATTTTTGCTATGGGATACAAGAAGAAGAGAACAAGCAAGGATAAAGGCAAATTCCATCATGAGTATCAGAGTCAGTAGTGATGTAATTTGTTGAAATAAAGAACACTGATAAAAAAGCAGGCTGAGGACTGAGGACACAGGTGTCAAGAGATCAACTGTGACATGTGAGGTCTGAACCAAGTGGAGCTACCATTTCATGAACCTGAAGTTCAGGGTCAAATTTGGGCTGGAGAGAGAATTTGGGGAATCTTGAGAACTAAAACTGTACATTAGCCAGATACAGACCTGGATGAGATCATCTAATAAGGGACTGCAAATAATTAAGGATAATGCAACATGAACACAGGCCAGAAGAATGAGGATTATATCTTTTACAAAAGAACCTGAGAACAAGTAGACAGTGAGGTCAGAGAAAATTAAGAGGGAATGAGGTTCTGAAGCCAAGTGAAGAAGTTTTGAGATGGTTTCATTATGTCAAAAACATCTTGGGTGCTAATGAAGACTGATAATTGACCACTGACTGTGACAGTCATTGATGACCTTGACAAATGGCTTTCAGTTTGATGCATGGACAGGTACCTGAGTCAAGTGGGTTAATGGAAAAATAAGCTGGGGAAGTGAATGAAGACAGTGAGTCTAGACAACTCTCTCAGTGAGATCTAAAGACTGCTGCTGCCGTTGCTGATCTTGTCAGGAAAGGAAAGTGGATGATGCAGCAGAGAAAAGAAATAATCAGAAGAGAAAAATGGGAAACTAGCCTTGACAGGAGTAGAAGTGTTAATTCTCTGTGAAAGCAGAAGACAGAATGTATGGGTACAAACCCATGAAGAGGGGTAAAAGGAGTGGTGGAGAAATGAAGGAGTGTTTGTTTGAATACCCCTCTATTCTCAGTGATAAAAAATCCAAGGTCATAGCTGGAAGTGAGAACAGGTGAATGGGATGGTGGAATTAAAATAGAGAATAAAGTATAAAATATAGAGAAATGTAGTAGGATGGCTGGTCAGTGTAAGAGCCGATTTAAGAATTGTGGCCATAATTTTAAGCTGAGATCAGTTGGCATGGCTTTGTGTTGCTCTCTGACAAGGAGTTAAGGGGTTAACTAGAGAAGAGTTGAAAACTGGACTTGATTACATCAGTATCTTCTAGGCAAGTGTTATGAGGAGAAAAGCAGGGGAGTTGAGTGTGCATACACAGGTGTATGGGGCTACATCTGGGAGAGGAAAGAAGTATGATTTTAAAGTTACAGGTACTGAGAGTAAAAGAGATTCAATACATTACATAGAGTCCACACTTCTTTTGAAATTCATGGGGCCAATTCTGATTTTGCATGTGAATATTTTGTATATTCTGGAAAGTTTTCATTTAGATAAGTGACTTTTCTCTTCTATAAAATAGAAATAATGACTAATTACTTCACTTGATGTTCCCATATTCATCACATCTGTCCACCCCAAACTGGAAAATAGCATAGCCTTAGCCTGTCATGGATTCTGGTGAAACCAATCATGACATTTGGGATAATATAAAGATTAAGACTGAATATTAGTGTAGGGTCTCTATGTGAAGCTAAGCGAGATTCTGACAGCCCTGAATATGCAAGTAAAACTGATGGCTAAGGTCATCCAAAAGTTCACTGCATAAAAGGAAAACTGTTTTCCTCAGGGAATAAAAAACCAAGCAATGATAACTTGACTTAATCCTTGGAGCAAGCAAAAAATAAATTCTGAGTACATTATGGCATTTATATTGACTTACTTGTATTTGTTAATAAACCCATCCCTTCTGGACTCTTGAGTCTGTCAGTGAGCCTATACGGAAACATACAAAACTAAGAAAGAAACAAAGGAAAAATGAACACATACATAAACCACTTTTCTTATTCAAAGTTTTTGCTTCTAAATGAAGGGGGACAATATCTAATAGAGCAGAAGTACTTAGGATGCCTCCAGTAGTGTATCATCACAGAGCCCCAATGAGTACCAGGGGATAAACAGCGACTAGAAAAGTAAGCACACATTAGAAATCCCTGTTGGACTGCTCGAAATAATCATGTGGGAGTTGACTCCACAGGAAACCTTAGTTTGGGCTTGAGCTGGTAAAACTGAGGACTTTAAATCCTTGAGAAATTAAGGTTATATTAGACCTATAAATGAAATTTTCATTAAATTGTGTTTTGGTAAGTCATAGGAAGAGGCAAGTTAAAGAGAAATGTAAAGGATGAGATGTACTGGGTTAGCAGAGAGTGATGTAGAAAAGAAGTTCAAAAGACATCTATACTATGCATGAGTTAGTTATAAAATTAAATCAGAATTCAAAAATTTCTTAGGTGTGTACCAAAAGAAACATGTGATATCCATTCAAAGACATGCAAAATAATATTCACAGCATCACTACCCAAATGCCTGTCAACTGTTGAACATACAAATTGTGATATACTCACAAAACACAACATTGTATAGCAATGAGAGTGAATAAGCTGTAATTTATGCAACAATTTCACAAATACAATGTTGCGTAAAAGATGTTGAGACACAAAGAGTACATCCATTTATATAAACTGTAAAATCAGGCAAAACTAATCTATATTGTTAAAAATAAGAACAAGCATTACCTTTGGTGGGAGGAAGTGACAAAGAGGCATGAGAGTGAGGAACTTCCGATATGCTGGCAATGCTTAATTTCTGAAAATTCATTTACTTGGTGTTTTCTTTATGAACAGAAATACGTACGGGCACAACTATATGTTTTTTGTGTATACACATGAGGCCTCGGTAAAGAGTTAAAAAAATAAAGAATTCTTATTAAATTGGTAAACAGTAACCTGTAGTAGCAGAAAATTTAGGACATGTTTTGATGTAGGACCAGAAACTGCTTTAGAGAAACCCCCAAGGGCACCGAGTGTGGGAAAACTAGACCATCTGAACCAAATCAAAAGTGAGATCCTGCCACCAAGTTAGAAATAAATAGCTGGGTTTAATCAAATAATTTTAAAAATGTGCTGAATCAGAATTGGGGTAAACAATTCTTCAGAACTGAAAGCAATGAAACTAACTTAGACAATTAACAACCTGGCAGTGATGTTATCCAAATGAAAAAGTAATTTGCCAAGGAATGCCTGACCAAGCAGCAGTGAGCATATAGAGGGAGCAGTGGTGTCCTGAGAAGCAGATGATTATCCATCAGGTTATGTGACACTGGCTTTCTGAACTACTTGATAAAATGACTCATTTATAAAAGGATAATCAGAGGAGGGGGGAGGAGGTCTTTTGGAGACTAGTAGGAGACTGTTAATCTGTGAGATGGGCATTGATCCAAACTTATTCAGTAAATGCCTCTGGCTTATTATTCTATTCTAGAAAATGCCTGGTGAACTGAACAACCTGTAAAGAAAGACTAAAGTGAATCACAAGATGAACTTACTTACTCTTAATTTCTAAGTACCTATGGTATTCATGCCATTTTTAATCAACTGAGGGTGGTAAATACTCTTTGAAGCATCTCTGCAGTGGGATTTCCTTTTTATAAGGTAGCCAGGTTATAGCAAAATAAAACTAAGATGGAAGGTCTCGTTAGGGGAGAAAGCACTGTTCTTTTCCATTTCCTTGAATTATAAAGGGTACATAGTAGCAAAATAAATGACCCAATGTTCAATTCCATCACACTAACACATCACAGCATTTGATCCTCCCCAGGTTGCATAAGATCCTATAACATGTATAACCTTTCCGAGTATGATGGAACTAAGCAATGGCTTCCAACTTGGCTGTGTGGGGAAAGAGGGTTGCCAGGTAAGTACAGGATGCTCAATTAAATTTGAAGTGTAGATAAATAATGTTTAGTATAAGTATGTCCTGTGCAATATCTGGGACATAATTATACTCCAGAAAAAAAAATCCAATTCAAATTTAACTGGGCATCCTATGTTTCTATTGGCTAATTCTAACAACTCTAATGAGAAGAATTCAGACAAACTCACACCTAAGAGACAAACCAACCAACCAATCAGATTAGGGAAATAAGGGAGGGCAACATGAGACCTACCACACATTTACATCATTCTGGTCCAGCTACAAATGGAAGTGCAATTTAAAGCTAAGCTCTTGCTAAGTACATGTAATTTGGTGATTTGGTAAACACACCTTTCTCATGTACATTCATTATTTATTGTCAAATTAGAGAGGAAGAAGAGCTGAAATGTCAATTAAGGCTTCATCCTGCCTCAGGTATAAATTGTCAGGACAGATCAAGTATTGTCACAAATACAGATGGCCCTCAGTATCCACCAGTTCTGCATTCACAAAATTAGCCAACAACAGATTGAAAATATTCAAAAACTTTCTAGGAAGTTCCAAAAAGCAAAACTTGAATTTTTGCTCGCCTGCAACTATTTACATAGCATTTACATTAAGAATTAAAAGTAGTCTAGAGATGATTTAACGTATAGGGGAAGAGGTGCTTAGTTTATATGCAAATACTATACTACTTTATACAAGAGATTTGAGCATCTGTCATTTTGGTATCCTGTGGGCTGGGGGGAAGGAGGGTGTTGGAAGTTATCCTTGAACCAGTCTCTTGTAGGGTAACAGAGAACAACTGTTTTATTGCAAAAAATTGGAGAAAAATTACCAGTACTGCTAAATATCTGGTAACTTTGCACTAATGAAACAAAATGAAAACAGGCCTGTCTTAATTATTATTTGGGTCTTCAGAATTAAACCAAATTATTGGGAGGCACAAAGAAATACCTGAAGAATTTAGGCATATTAATATCAACATCTCTTAAAAGTTTTCAAAGATTTAAATTCAGGCTTTATTTTTAGCATCTTGTTTTTTCTAGCACAATTTATGAGGGGAAAAATTAGCTTAGAAAAAATTAATTTTTCCCCTTTAGGAGTTCTTGATTTTTATAGTATTTTTATTATGATAGGACTATAAAGAAAAGGGAATGATTTTAAAAAGCCAACCCAGTAATGTACAAGTGTCATTTCCTTCAAATAAAGATACAATAATACATTTTAATAGTGCTCCAATTATTTAGAATTGCTCGTACACAATCAACACAGGACCCCATCTGAAGTTCTTTAGATCAGTCTATTTTTTTAAATTTTTTTACTGAAGTATAACTGATTTACAATATTTCAGGTTAACAGCAAAGTGATTCAGTTATAAATATGCATACACAGTTATATACACGTACTTTTTCAGATTCTTTTCTATTATAGGTTATTAAGGTATTTACAAGATACTGAATACAGTTCCCTGTGCTATAGAGTAGGCCCTTTTTGTTTATTTTATATACAGTGGTGTGTATCTATTAATCCCAATTCTTAATTTATCTCTCCCCCCTCTTCTCTTTTGGTAACCATATGTTTGTCTTTTATGTCTTTGAGTCTATTTCTGTATTGTAAATAAGTTTGTTTATACCAGTTTTTTTAATTCCACATATGAGTGACAACCTATGGTATCTGTTTTTTTCTGAATTATTTTACGTAGCATAATAATCTCTAGGTTCATCCATGTTGCTGCAAATGGCATTATTTCATTCTTTTTCATGGCTAGGTAAGTAGTATCTATTGCATGTATATATTATTTTGTATATACACCACACCCTCTTTATCTATCTATCTATCTATCCACTGCAGCTTCTTTATCCACATGTCGATGGACATTTAGGTTGCTTCCATGTCTTGGTTATTGTAAATAGTGCTACTATGAACATTAGGATGCACATACCAAGATAGAATTTTCTCTAGAGTAATGCTCAGAAGTGGATTGTCCGGTTTTCTGAGCACCACTTATTGAAGAGACTGTCTTTTCTCTATTGTATATTCTTTTCCCCTTTGTGGTAGATTAATTGACCATAAGTTCATGGATTTACTTCTGGGCTTTCTATCCTGTTCCACTAATCTGTGTGTCTATTTTTGTGCCAATATCATAACGTTTTGATTACTGTAACTGTGTGGTATAGTCTGAGGTCAAGGAACATGAGTCTTCCCAGCTCCATTCTTCTTTCTCAATATTTCTTTGGCTATTTGGGGTCTTTTGTTTTCTAAACATATTTAAAATTGTTTTGTTCTACTTATGTGAAAAATGCATTGCTCATTTGATAAAGATTGCACTGAATATGTAGATAGCCTTTAGAAGTATGGTCATTTTAACAATAGCGATTCTTCCAATCCAAGAACAAAGTATACATTTCCCTCTGTGTCATCTTCAGTTTCTCTTATCAGTGTCTCAAAGTTTAGAGTACAGGTCTTTTACCTCCTTGGTCAGGTTTATTTCTAGGTATTTTATTCTTTTTGATGTGACGATAAATGGGATTGTTTCCTTAATTTCTCTTTCTGATCTTTCATTTTTAGTGTACAGCAATGAAACAGATTTCTGTATATTAATTTTGTATACTGCAAATTTACCAAATTCACCAGTGAGCTCTAGTAGTTTTCTAGTGGTATTTTCAGGGTTTTCTATGTATAGTATCACGTCATCTGCAAACAGTGACAGTTTTACTTCTTCCTTTTTAATCTGGATTATTTTATTTCCTTTCCTTCTCTAATTGCTATGGCTAGAACTTCTACAACTATGTTGAATAAAATTGGTGTGCGTGGGCATCCTTGTCTTGCTCCTGATCTCAGAGGAAATGCTTTCAGCTTTCCACTCTGAGTACAAGATAAGCAGTGGAGTTGCCATTTATGGTCTTTACTATGTTGAGGTATGTTGCTTCTATGCCCACTCTCTGGAGGGTTTTTATCTTAAATTGATGTTAAGGTGTAGTAACAGATTTTCTTCATCTATTGATATGATCATTTTTTTTTCAGGCTGTTAATATGGTGTATCACATTGACTGATCTGCAGATGTTGAAACATCCTTGTATTCCTAGGATAAATCCCACTTGATCACGGTGTATGATCTTTTTAATGCTATGTTAGACTCAGTTTGCCAATATTGAGGATTTACTTGCATCTATGTTCATCAGTGGCATTGGCCTGCAATTTTCTTTTTGTGTGTGTGATATCTTTGTCTGATTTTACTACCAAGGTGGCCTCACACAATGAGATCAGAAGTGTTCCTTCCTCCATGATTTTTCTGGAATAGTTTCCAAAGGTGTTAAATCTTCTCTGTTTGGTAAAACTCACTTATGAAACCATGTATTCTAGAATTTTATTTAATGGGAGACTTTTAATTACTGATTTAATTTCATTTCTTATAGTTAGTCTGTTCATGTTTTCTATTCCTTCTTGGTTCAATCTGAGAAGATTTGTACATTTTTAAGACTGTGTCCATTTCATCTAAGTGTTCATTTTATTGGCATATAGTTGTTTGTGTAACACATTCAAAAGTATATTTTATTTAATGGATGACTGTCATTTGGAATTATGCCTGAAAAATAAATTGTTTAATCCAACTAGGTAATAATGTGTTTTGCTAAAAATATTTGGAAAATAAATGATATTTGGGTAGGAATCTGACTCTGAACAGTAATTTCAAGATATAGGTATATGATGTCACTATTTTAAATACAAAAGTAGTTATTAATCAGTCAGAAATCACCTGGAAATTTTGAAGATCATTAGTGGAGTGCCGCAGTGAGAGGTGACCAATAAAGTAGTCTATATGATACATTTATGAAGGAAATGTTAACTTCCCCATGGTCTAGTTTCCCTGGTCTTTAGAACTGAACAGTACTGGATGCTATGGTAACAACTAGAAGTGCATATTACACATGATAGGAGTAACAAATGTTTGTAGGATTTTGACAATAGAACTACTGAGTCTGAAGACGAGAGGCCTAAATAAAGTTTTCCAAACCTAAAGATTCCATAAGTCAGGAGAAAAATTCCAAAGGGCCGGACAGTAAGTTATCGGTGTAACCCTCCATAGAATATTATTCTTGATGTGATGAGAAACATTAGACTGCAAATATGAAGCTCAGAGGAGATTCTGTTTCTTGTTAAGAAAAAAAGGAAAAGTAAAGTTATGAGATCTTTTGTTAAAGATTGATTTGTGTGACTAGGAAATCATGATCAAAGAGTGTTGTATCTTGAAAAAAATACATTTCTATGACTTAAAATTACTCTGACTTGATTTATTTTGGCAGAATCTTTTATCCTAATAAACTTTAGTTTTTAGAACAATTTTATGTTTACATAAATATTGCACAGAAAGTAGCATTCCCATATGAATCTGTCTTCCAACACTAATACAGTTTCCCCTGTTACTGAGATTTTACATTAACGTGGTATGCTGGTTACAACTGGTGAACCAATAGTGATATATTATTATTAACTAAAGTCCATAGTTTACATTAAGGATCACTCTTCATGTTGTACACTTCTGTTGGCTTTGACAAATGCATAATGCCACATATACACCACTAGAGTTTCAAATAGAATGGTTTTACTGCCTCTAAAATATCCAGTGCTACATCTATTCATCTCACTCTATCACCCCTTAAACGCCTGGCAACCACTGATCTTTCTATTGTCTCTATAATTTTGCCCTTTCCAGAAAGTCACATTGGAATCATATAATGTGTAGCCTTTTAAGACTGCCTTCTTTTACTTAGCGATATGAATTTAAGGTTCTTCTCTGTTTTTTCATGTCTTGCCAGCTGTATGTACCATAGTTTGCTTATCAATTTACTTTATTGAAAGACATCTTGGACACTTAAGAGTAGTTTTTTTTTACTACAAAATAATGGTGATTTCTTTTAAAACCTCATCTCAATAAATCACCTCATGTTCTGGAACTTTTTGTGCATTTCTTTTCTTGGATGTCATCTTAGCTTGTCTACCATTTATAAGAAATTTTAAAAGTCCAGAATTCAGGGCTGAAATTTATAGTAAGGAGAAAGGTTACTACGTTTTGTTTATGCTACACTACTATTCTCTACCAAATTCTCATACACATATAATTGAAAACTCTCTCTGTTATCTTTATTTATGGACTTTGTCCCACTTCCCCATTCTTGCCATCCCTCAGTTGGACTATTAGTATAGTATCCTATCTGAGTTCTCTCATTCTGGTCTTGTCCTCTTGAAACAGTATTCTTGACACCTCTCCCAGTGCCTTACCTAAGAAGCCAAGTATACCTTTCTTGGTATAAAATTCTGCAGAGCTACTCCATTGCCTTCAGGATTAAAGTCCCAGACTGTAAACACATCAAAGCCCTTTCTGATAAGGCAATGCCTCCCCCTCATCTAATTATCCTTTGTTTCTGTAATTCTGAACTACATTTGGTCCCATAGCTAAACTTCCCTGTTTTTCCACTTATTGCTTCTGTTCCCTGAATGTTCTCCCTCTATCTCATCTCTTCACTTTCTAGTAATTACTACCAATCCAGATGTCTCCTCTAGGAAGCACTCTTTAGAGCCACAACAGTGTTTTATTTTATTTCTTTGTTTGATTATGTAAAAATATATTTCTCTTTAGCCTTATTAGACCTAATTCCTTGAGGAATAATCTATGATTTTTTATATTCCCAGTGCCTAGACAATAAATTTGGTACCTGTGTATAATCTTTTAAACAAAATTAATTTTCATGCTCCTAAAATTAAGTTTGGAAACTTAATAGTTCACCAAACAGCAAGAATAATAACAACAAAAACAATAGTTAGATTTCTAATCAATGTAAGTTGCCTTTGTGTTGTTAAGGAATAGTTCATGTTTACATTTTTATTCAGTTCTTACAACATGATCAATAAAATACACATTGGTTGCTTGACTTACAAACTTCCCTATACTATCTTAAGCAGATAAGAGTTTTTTGTTTTTGTTTTTGTTTTTTTTGTCACACAACAAGAAGTTCAGATGCAGATCATCAAGAGCTGATACAGTAGCTCCAAGATGCCATCAGCATCCTAGGCTCTTTAATCTTTCTGTTGTGTCATCCACAGCATGTGGTTTTCCTCCTCATGGTCACAAAATGGCTGCTCCCATACATCTTCCATTTCCCCTTCCAGCATAAAAAAGTGGCGAGGAGACTGAGTGGATGGAATCCATAGAAGGAAGGAAAACTTGAATAAATTCCCAGAAGATTTTTTTTTTTTTTTTTTTTTATCTCACAGGCCAGACCTGGGCCAAATAATTCCCCTAGCTGCAAGGAAGGTAGGAAATGTATTGTAACTAATCATGATAATATCTGGAGCAAAGTCAGATCTCTATTAATTTGGAAAAGAGGACCATGAATCCTGACTAAGTAATTAGTAGTGTCTGGCACAATAGATTAAGCAATATTATTACCCCAAGGGTAACTAAAAGAAGTGAAATGTACCACCAGTGCAAATGATGGATAGATAACTGGAACCTAGTATATAGACAAAGGCATAATATATATTTAGTTGATCAAAGGTGTATTCATGGGTACTACAGTCATTAACCCATTATAAACCCACCATTACTTTCTTCTATAAGGAGAGTCCTTAATAGGATGATAGATTGAAGTACCAATTGATAGATTCAATAGTCTCCTTTTTGGGACTGAGAAAAGCTCAGTTTTGAAACTAAAATTACCACCTCCATTACCCAAATGCTATAAGAATTCTTTATCATACATCTCAGCAGCTGTCTAGGATCTTGGGGTTAGGAACAAAATACATAAATGTGGTTACACAAATGTTTTCACCTTTTACTGTAGGAAGGTGCTCATTATATAACTGAAAAAAAAAGTGTAAAATTAATGTAAAACAAATTGATTGGTGCTAGGACTATATCGTATGTGCAGCAAACCAAAACTTATAAATGAAGACAATGAAGCCATTTTAAAAGAGCACTAAAAGTAATTTCCAGTAATGGAATGACCTGCTAAAGAAAGACACATAAAATATAAAACTAGATTGACATTAAAGAAAGAATGAACAGGAAGTAATTTTTCTTTAGTTTTTTTTTTTTTCTCTTTACTTTTTGTATTATAGCCAGAGAGTTAGTAAGTACATAAGCTAATGATGTTTTGGGTCATGGGAAGCTTTTCATAAACTTTCAAGGGTTACTGAGCTTTCTGGGCTTTTGAGATTAAGTAAAGCCTAAGAAAATGCATTTGATTCATTTCTCCAGGGCATATATATTATGACTAAATACAGTTAATACTAATTTTAAGACACACACACAATCCCACTCCTGGGCATCTATCCAGAGGAAACCATGACTCGAAAAGACACATGTACTCCAGTGTTCATTACAGCACTCTACGCAATAGCCAGGTCATGGAAACAACCTAAATGTCCATCGACAGAGGAATGGATAGGGAAGATATGGTACATACACACAATGGAATATTACTCAGCCATTAAAAGGAATGAAATAACAACATTTATAGCAACATGATGGACCTAGAAATTATCATGTGACGTGAAACCAGTCAGACAATTAGATAGCAACACCCAATGCTACCGCTTACATGTGGAAACTAAAAAAACAAAATAAACTTCTCTGCAGAATAGACAATGACTCACAGACTTTGGAAAACCTTGGTTTTTCAAATAAGACAATCTGGGGGGTGGGGGGATGCACTGTGGGTTTGGGACACGAAATCTATCAAATTGACTTA
This sequence comes from Catagonus wagneri, assembly GCA_004024745.2. Taxonomy (NCBI): domain Eukaryota; kingdom Metazoa; phylum Chordata; class Mammalia; order Artiodactyla; family Tayassuidae; genus Catagonus; species Catagonus wagneri. The sequence goes on along the minus strand of PVHT021183518.1, from coordinate 19,186,622 downwards.
CGATGATTTTTATACACCTATAATTGAAATTCATTAAGAAAAAAAATAAAACACACACACACACACATATTCATTATATAAACAAATACACTAAATGTGTCTTCAGTGACTTTATTCCTAGGTTGTGGGAGTCACAAGTCTTTCTCCAACTTGTTTTTCAACTTAACACACTGGTTTCAAGAGCATATAATTAAAAGTGCTGAGATGCCCAGAAGTTAATGAAGAATACGGTAAGCACCCTACAGAATGAACATTTTTATGGCTCCTGTGCATAAAGCACTTCAGGCTAATTATTTTCAGACCAGCCAGTGAATGAAAAGCTGTCCTGAGAGAATATTCACTTCTCTGACCTATGGTGATCCCTCCTTATTAAGAATCTGTGGAGCTACCTCAGAAGTAGTTCTTTTAGGCTTTTCAAAATTTTGGCTCAGAGAAGCATCTAATGAATTAATTTTAAGTTTTCACTGAATTGTGTACTTTCACTACCTGATCTTACAATATTCAAGGCCAGGATAGGGATGATATGAAAGTTAATTTTCTAGAACTGCCTGGCATGGCTATTCACAGAACTAAAGGCAGTCCCAGGCCTGAACACTCTGAACCAACCAGAGAACACTAACAGATTCTAAGTTCAGTTTAAGTCCAAGGTCTCTGTTGTGGGATATCAGAATAGAAGAGAGTTGGATGATTGACTTAATACCCTCTACAAATAATGCCTGATTTCCTGTAACACATTCACACGTGCATATGAAGATTTATCTTTTTTTCCCTTCAAAAATATATATGCACTGGCTGGCATTTTCTGTAAAGAGATAGCATATTTACAGGGTTAGCCTTTTCTTGACATTCAAGCACATTAATTTTTCAAGAAAAAGTAAATGTGAGTTTGAGTTTATAGCCATATGTAATAACGATACAATTCCATTTGTGTCTTAATTTAATGAGGGTCATTGCAACTTGAAAACACCCATTTTCCTTCTGTGTGGCACTTTTATTGGGAAGAAATGCCTTAGATATGTTAAGTTTTAATTCCTGGTTCTGAAATATAGATAGGATCTTATGATAATGTTTATTAGTCATCACTGGATTTCTAATTTCTCCAAGATTAGAATATCTTCACCAATATGCATTGCCCAAAGTATAGACATAATTTATTAAATGTCATTAAATAAAATGCATCTAGAATTTTTTTCCAATAGTATATTTGAAAAGGGGAAAGTATTGGCACTGTACTCAGACAAATGTTCCAACATCTTGTGTGACCCAAATAGGGTAATCTTTCTGAGACTAATTTCCTAATATGCAGAATGGGAATAATAATAACTAGCATGCGGAGCTCATGAATATTAAATGAGATAATGTACATGCACTCATTGCTTAGGAACTGGTAGTAATTTTGTTTGTAAAGGTTCTTAATAGTGTTTTTTTATGTTTTATGATGATTATAATTGACAATTCAGTAAATTAAATTGCATGTATGAAAGTTGTTTATTTAATGAAAGGTTTGGTTTACAAAATAAATAAATCAAAATAAATACACCACTGAAATAAATCTAGCACAGTTATAATGCATAGGTTGCAAAGATCTGACCTGGAAATTTCATTGAGGGACAAATTTGATCAAATTTTCCTCTTTATATCTTGATGCCTTACCCTGTACCTTGTACATCATTTCCTCTCTTATGAGAAAAAATGAGTTTAAGTAAAATTACTCCAATTAAAATCTGTATGTACTTTTTGTAGAAATAAATTTCACATATTAGCACAAATAGAATATAAAGTTTGCAAAACTTTTTTTGTGATAGCTCTCCATTTACAGTTGTGCCTCCTAACCACTTAATGCTGATATTAAGAGAAGTGAGGGAGTACCTGTTAAGGCGCAGTGGGTTAAGAATTCCTACTGCAGTGGCTTGGGTCACTGCTAACACATGGGTTTTATCCTTGGCACAGCACAGTGGGTTAAAGGATCAGATATTGCCTCAGCTGTGGCATAGTTCACAGCCACGGCTTGGATTCAGCCCCTGGCTCAGGAACGTCCATATCAAATGAGGTAAGAAACCTGTGATTGGAATTCGGACCTACCAGTACTTTCTGCCACAGAGAGATTAGAAAGAGGACTAGAACATCTTTCTCCTTGAGGCTAATGCCAGGCTATTATGCAAAACATTTACCTTATCCTTACTTTAATATGGTATTAGCTCCCGTCCTAGATATTTTTAACCAATTGAACAAAAAGAACACACACACAAAAAACCCTAGGAATAAGGCTGTAAGACATGAATGATAATGCGTCTTGAGAATGTATCACAATAATTTAAAAAAAAACCTTTTGAAATATTACAAAATTTGTGTGATCTTACTAGAGAAGTGAATAGGAAGAAATTTATATACAAAATGCTTATTTTAGTAAGGTCTCAAATCAGTGGCCTTAGCATCTGCCTTAAGAAACCAGAGAGAGAAGAGTAAATAGAAAGCAAAGTAAGTTGCAGAAAAAAGGAAATAGTAAAGGCCCTAGTAAATGTATAAGGAGTATAAAATAAGGAAATGGAAAATAGAAATAAAAAAAGAAAGAAAAACTAGTCAAACTAAAATCTGGCTCTTTGAGAAGATCAATAAAATTGGTAGACTTCTGGACAGAACAATTAGATAACAAGATAAAAGACACAAATTACAGATAACAGGAATGAGTGAGGGAATATTATCATATAGAGTCCACAGATATTAAAAGGACTATAAGGAAATATTATGAACAACTTTTGTCAATAAATGTGATAAATGGACAAATTACTTGAATGATACAAACTATCAAATCCCAATGAGGAAGAAATAAATACACTGAATAGTCCTATATCTAATAAAAACCCTGAATTTATAGTGAGAAACCTTCCTACAAAAAAAACCCCTCAAGCCTCAGATGACTTTACTGGTGAATTCTTCCAAACATTTATTGAAGGAGTAGTACCAATTCTACAAAAAACTTTCCAGAAAAATAGAAGCAGAGGGAATACGTCCCAACACATTCTAACATATAACAACACTACTAATATCAAAAGCCTGATATTTGGAAAGATATTTGAATACTAACATACTTCCACTATAAAAAAATAACATAACAGAGCAATACCTTGACCGTCATAATTGCAAAAATACTGAACAAAATTTAACAAAATCCAAAATTATATAAAATATCTTGTAATACATCATGACTTGATAGAAATTTCTCAAGAATCTAAATTTGGCTTAATATCTAAAAATCAGTTATAAAAATTATAATTTACAATGTTTACAAGTGAAAATTATAAAACTATATGAATATTTATACATAAAATTATTTTTAAAAATCCAACATCTTTGCCTGAAAAAAAGTCTCTGAAAATTACAGAATGTTTTCAGCTTGACAAAGGACAACTACAGAAACTCATAGGTGATATCATACTTAACAGTGAAAGACCAAATGCTTTCCCTTATAACAATACAAGCACATCCACTTTCCTTATTCTTAAAAGTATCCCAGTTTAGTTGATATGACATCCTCACAATCACAGATAATATTAATTGCTCTATATTTTATATATATGTCTCACTGTTTACTCATTATCTGTGAGGAACATATTATTATCACTATTTTACAGTAAAGATACTGAGGAGCCAGGAGGTCATGACCTGAGATCATACAACCAGTTAGTGGCTCAGTCTAATAGATTAAAAACCCAGGCTTTTAGACATTTGTTAAGAATAGGATTCTATCACTATTCTACTAAGATCATCTATTAAAGACTATGATACCATAATAATAAAGAGATACCCAAAATTAAAACACATCTTTAAATAATTCATATTTAAATATATTATGATTCACACGAAAATGTTCCCAAAATTTTTATAAATTTTTAATTGACTTAATTTATACTTTTATATACAAATATTTGGGACCATTAAATAAAACAGTATTTCTGGAGCACTAAGGAAGTCTAGCAGTAGTATAGAAACTGCTAGAAATTATCAGATTTTAGAAATTATCAGAAACAACCTAAATGACCATCGACAGAGATGTGGTACATATACACAATGGAATATTACTCAGCCATTAAAAGGAAAGAAATACCTAGAAATTATCATGCTAAGTGAAGTCAGTCAGCCAATGACAAACCAACATTAAATGCTATCACTTACATGTGGAATCTAAAAAACGGACACAATGAACTTCTTTGCAGAACAGATACTGACTTACAGACTTTGAAAAACTTTTGGGTTCCAAATGACACAGGGTTGGGGTGGGGGATGCACTGAGGGTTTGGGATGGAAATGCTACAAAATTTGATTGTTATGATTGTTGTACACCTATAAATGTAATAAAATTCATTAAGTAATTAAAAATAAATAATAAAATAAAATAATAAAATTGATTAATGTTTTAAAGTAATGAAAGTATTTAAATTATTAATTGTAATAATTATATAAATGCTCTAAGATAATAATTAAAACACTATACAAAGTAACTCTGTGTTTTATACTATATGTATTTTCTCTTTGTAAAACACCGTCCTAATTTGTTTTGTTTTATTTTATAAATAGGAGTATAGAACTACACCTAAATCTTGGGTTCATCACGTATCAACTATAAACACGAGTCACTTTAATTTTCTAATCTACATGGGTAGAATAATAATTCCAACTCTCTAGGGTTATCGTAAAGACTAACACTAAGCATTTGACACCTGCCCATCAATCAAGAAAAAGTAGTTATTTTCATTATTATACTTTCAGAGTTTTAATATGATACTTGTTTCACAGAATAACAGAATTATAAAGGTTACCCAGACCAATCTTTAGACCAAAGGAAATAAATTATGAGAAGTTGTCATGTTGAAGAAGAATGCTTATTAAGTTTTGCCTGAGAGAGCAGAATTGGAGAAACGCTTATGTAAAGTTTCAAAGAGTATGATTCTACCCTAACGGAATGAAGGACAACTAGAACTGTTTAACAGTGAATTGGGTTTGTTTGTTTGTTTGTGCACTATCATAGCACTGGTCCAAGTAGAAGCTGTCTGATATTAGGTCAGGACTGTAGAAAGGGAGATAGGGTTCTATGATCAAAGACATGTATATATAATCAAACCACTTTGCTGTACACCTGAAACTAACAGAAAGTTGTAAATTAACTATATTTCAGTTTTTAAAAAGTGATATAACACATTTTGTATTTAGCTGTTGACCTGAAACAAATAGACTGCCAGATATATCTCCACCAAAGATAGGCTGATTTAGGATCTACAGAAAATTGCAATTCAGGGTCTGCAAACTGGTGAGCTCCCACAGCAATGGAAAGGAAGATGGAGGACTTTTTTTGAGAGGAAATGAAAGATGGAAGGATTGCATTAAAAAAAGGAGTCCATGGCTTTCCAGTGGCTGCGTCTTTGCCAGGAAGGAAGAGGAATCTTTCTTCTTATTACTGGGCTCTGCTCTCATCACAGGGTGTGAAAGCTCTCCTGCCCTCTCTTCCCCGACCTCCATTTCCCAATTCTATTTCATTGAAGTTTCCGTTTATTAATTTTTTTTTACATGGTTTAATTTTTCTTTTCCTTCCTGAAATATATGAGCAGGACCAAACTTGCCGATTCAAGATTGAGATTGATTTTCCAGGTTATTTTTATAAAATAAATTCTAAACAACTTTTATCATAAGGTAATAATTGTCTTATCTTCCTTCCCGTTGCTTTCATTCTTATAATATCATTCCTTGAATTTTCTACTCCAGTCATATTGAGCTGCTTAAAATTCACCAAATAAATCAGATTATTTGGCATGTCTGTCTGAGAAACTGGAGTTTCTCCTACCTAAATCTTCTTTGCCTTTCCTTCCCTGTTTGCCTAGCAATATCCACTCACTGCATATCAGCTGAAAGTTCACTTTAAATACTAAGGTTTTAGTGACTCCTGACCAGGTAGAAATGAGGTTGAGGGAAAAGGACAGAAATTGAGGGCAGGCCAGAAAGAAATAAAGTGTTTCTAAATCAGAGAAAGGATCTGGAGAAATGTCCTGAGTTTCACAATGTCCCAGAGAGTCTAAAGGCTTGGGGTGACCTATTTATTTTGTACCTACAGTATTTAGAACAGTGCTTGACACATTAATTAAAGAAAAACAAATCACTTTCAAGCTGTTTCACCTTTCCAATGTGAGAAATTTCACAAGTTTTTTTAAATTTGTTTTGGAAATTAATTTTAATTAGTTTGAAGCGAGAACTTAAAAAAAATACTATTAATAGATGAGATCCCTTTTGTCTTAGAAATAAATGTTTTACATTTTCTCATGAATGTGAATTTGCCACAGAGTGGAGGCATATTTCCTAAGAATTGTTTTTTGTTTTTACTTTATCATCTGTCTATCTGAATATATACACAAAGCCCTACTGAAGTAAGTACTGGACTGAACCAAAGAACTGAGTATTTAATCCCTGTTAAAAGAATACCTTTACTGTCAAGTCTACTGAGACGAGGGCTCCTTTTAACAGAAGTCACTTAGGTAGAGAATCCAGGTTACTCAGACTTTAGGCATGAGAAAGGTCCTGGGAACTTTTTAGACAAGTGCATTTTGTTCAAGGCATGGATGTCTGTGTTTACAGAGGCTACTGGTATGGGGGAACTGTGTCTCTGGGGAAAAGCAATGAAAGGAAGAAAATATAGTTTTCTATCTATCCTTCTAGGTTCCTGATGGAGATCTCCTATAATAAAAGACAGATTAACAGAAGAAAAACAAACAAAAGGTTTAATAATATATATATACCTCCCATATACATGGGAGATATCAGGAAAACTGAGTAACTCCCAAATAGCCAAAGATGTTGTGGGGGTAAGGCTGGTTTGTAAGAAGACAGTTTTAGAAGATTATCAGGCAAAGCACAGCATGCAAGAGTATGCTTGTTATGCAAATTTAAATCTGTTCAGCTTTCTCCATTTGACAAGAGTTTCTAGAGATGTAGTCATTATTTTTTCCTGGTAGACAGGCGCCATCTTTACAAACAGAGATTTCCCTCATAAATTATCTGATAAATTTCCCTTATAAATTTCTCTTACCAAAGGACAAGTTCTACTCAGTGTTCAGAGCTTCTCCTATACTGTTTCTTAAAGGAAATTAGCCTAAAAGAATTCTTATACCAAAGAGACATATTTTGAAGTTGTAAATTTTGCTACCCTTCAGCAGTCAGTCACTGCCCAGTTCTCAGTTGACTCCATCCCTTTTGCCTTTGAGTTTACCTTTTGAGAAATGGGTGAAATGCCTTCTTTCCTGTAGTCTAAGAATCTGAAAGTGCATCTGGGGAGAGTCTTCCTGCAATGTGTTGTTGGAGGGAGGAGTGCACATTCTGATACACGGCCCTATTCCTCGCATTATTTCCATTTAAAATAACTGCTTCTAAGTATAAAATTTGCTTTTTTTTCGATTCCTATACTCCTTAAGAAAAGGTACCAATGCCTTTCTCCTCAGCCTATTATATTTGCTGTACCCTTTTAAAGGCTGGCAATTTTGGCTCTACATGAAAGTCTTAAGGGACTCAGAACAAAAGTTGGAATGATGCTAGTATTTGGCAATAATTACAACATAATCATCCTCACGTAAAGCAGAGTCTCACAAGGTCTTTAAAAGCATTTGCTATTCATTCAGCCTTACTCAGTCAATATTCAGCATTGGTCATTGTTTTATCAAAGCTATTTATCGTCTTGATAATAAACTCATATCGACATATAGGACATTTTTTGCACATTTTAGTAAACATATAACATGTAAAAAACTAATAAACAGAAATCTCTATTAAATACATCATTTGGAGATTGCATGTAAAAAACTTAGCATAGGGCCTAAAATATGGAAAATTATATATAAAATTATAATTATACAATTACATATAATACATATTTTGCAACTAGAAGTTTGTACCTCTTAATCTCCCCCACCTATTGCTTTCCTCCCTCTACTTCCCTCCCCTAAGGCAATCAATTATTTATTCTCTAAATCTCTAACTCTGTTTCTGTTTTGTTATGTTTATTCATTTATTTTGTTTTTGAAATTTCCTATTCTAGATGCTATCCACTTCTTTATCCACACCATTTCAAACTAGGGATTTAATTATAATATGAATCACATTTTAAATTATCTTGAAAATATTATTCAAGATATTTCATCCACTGAAAAAAATCATGGAACAAATAAAAATGCATTATTTTCTTATCAAGTGTGTATTAAGGTGGGTGATGGGTGAAGGAAATCAAGATATTTCCAGAGGAAAAATACAAAGCTGTTTTTTAACCAAAGGTCTAAAGATTCCTCTTACTAATTAAATACAATTGGGAAGGCATTTCCCTGATGCAGTAGGAAGCCATTTTGTATAGTTAGAATTGCATTTTTACAAATATTTGAATATTTGTCCTCTCATGTAAAGCTGTTTCCATACCTGATATAATAGCCACTCTACCACTGCCCTGTAGTCAGCATAGCAGCTATGAACCCAGGTTCCAATTGCAGCTCTCCCCCCGAAATGTGACCCTGGGCAAGTATTAGCTTACCTATCAGTTTCCTTGACTCTAAATATACAACAGTACCAATCTCACAAGAATATTGGAGGAATTAGAAACATATTTGCAACAGTGCCTGGAACCTAGTCATTATCCAAGAAGTATCTATTACTCTGCTCAAGGAATGCTAGCTTTGAGTTTAACTATCTTCCCACCTTAGTGCAATAAGCAGTTGGATGCAGGTTTATCTGGCAAAGAGCTTTCCTTTGGGGGACAGACATTCTCATTATCAAATAATGTGATGATATTTGTTTGTTTTGTTTTTGTTTGTGGTTTGTCTTCACTCTTTTCTAGAGTGCTGTTTTTTTTGTTTTTGTTTTTCAAAGACATGCCTACATAGAATGCCTTCTACCCTTCTTCTACTGCCTGGCTGCATGTTTCAGAAACCTAGTCTTTGCCCTAATAACAGCCTTATCGAATCCTCTCCTGATTATTCCAAACAAAATTCTTCCTCCTATGAACACTACTATTTGACCTATTATTTATTTAGCCCGCATGTACAGTGGTTTACTCTAAAGTTAGAGCATTTTAACTGCATGTACCTTGTCTCTCCAACCATATTGACAGTCCTTCAAAAGCAGGATTGAGTTATACAGTTCCCTGAACTTCCACAACACCTAACACTGAACCATGCAGGAAAAGCTTAGAAAGAAGGGACACAAGCAAACTAGAAAGCACTACTGTGAGGCCCCCCTAATATATTTTCTTAACATGCTGTGCTTTTATTATCACATTATGCACTTATTTATCCTGTTTAGCGACTTTAAACCTAAGTTTCCAACAGCCAGCTGAGAAGTAAACACCTGCTTCTGACCTGGGATTCTTAAGGGTACAAACTTTTATCATAGCTACAGATAAACAGACTGACAATAGAGAAGTAGAGAAAATATAGCTTCTGAAAACAAAACTTGAACAAAGATTATCGTGTAATGTGCATATATTGGGTGGGAATCCAAAGATTTTCTTCAGAATAAATCAATTTAATTTATTTGCACATAAGGCAGTATGCATTTGTTTTTACATATATTCATGCATGTGACCACGTCACGTGTGTTTTTATTGTGGGGTGTATTTTTATTTTGTCCCTTTTCTTCTTGGCTTTTGCTTATCATTTTTCTTTCTCCTTCTCCCTCTTAGCCATCAATATAAAGTGAATTTGTGATAATATGCATATTTTTTGAGCCTTGCTTCATTTGTTCATTCAACCCTATATAAGTGTATACATTAATAAGTAATATAAATTAAAATATCTAATTACATACATTTTCTTGCATCTTGATTTTCTCTCTTAGCTAGTAACTCCTGCTGTAATTCCCTCCATTTCAACTGACATATATCACTTTGTGAGCATAGACTTCAGCCACTTTCTTATTAGGAGACATTCGTTCAATTTCCATCTCATTTTTTATTGTTGCAAACAACAGTGCAGAAAATACTCCTGTCCACCTGACTTCATATATTCTTATGAAAAATATTTCCAGTAAAGAGGTTACTAAAGAAAACAATTTTTGAAAGTTCAATTTTATAGTGCTGCTCAGTTGCTTTTCCAAATTCTTATAGCACTTGATTTTCTACCAGTACCCTATGAGGGCTCTCCTTACTCCATAGTCCCTTCAACAACAGAAGTTATAACTGCTTATTTTTAAAAATTAATTCCCTCTCCAAAGTATACTTTATTTTGCTATTCTGTGGTCACTCAATTTGTCTAATTTTGAGAGTAGAGAAGTCTTTCATTATAATTATATTTCTAGTCAACTCTTGCATGTCTTTGTATTTTTTGCTATTATGTGTGTAAGATGCAATTTTACGCCTAATATATTTTCTTAACATGCTGTGCTTTTATTATCACATTATGCACTTATTTATCCTGTTTAGCGACTTTAAACTTAAGTTTCCAACAGCCTGCTACTGACTTTTCACCTGCTTTTTCTTTTCCTTTTTTTAAACATTTTGCTTCCCTTTATCTAATATCCCTTGTTTCCTTTAATTATTCATTTTAAATGTGTTTCTTAAAAATAGTTTCTAGCTAGTTTTTTTATAACCTAACATAATGAAAATAAAATCACTGATACGGAAAAGAAACTAAAATGTTACAATATTTGTAGTCAAAGACACATGATTCTAAAGGCGAATGCTTTTATTATAGTTGTTTTTATTTCCTGGGTCAGCTCATAAGGTCTTGTTTATTGTGGAGAATATATGTGATGGGCAAAATGAAAGGGGGAGAGAAAATTATTTAGGAGCACTGGAGTCAAGAACTAAACCTCTTTCCTCCATTTGTCAAGATCAGTCTGGCTTCTCCTCCTGCATCAAGCTTCTACATGACCCTGTAGGAAGCTGTGTACAAGATGGCCTTGAGCTCTATGGTAGAATGGCCAGAGTTAAACAAAATATGGGATGCTCAGTTAAACTTGATTTTCAGATTAACAATGATTACCTTTTTTTTTTCTTTTTACTATAAGTATGTCCCTAAAATAATTTTTGTGTATCTAAAATTCGGATTTCAATGTCTCTCCTGTATTTTATCAGGTGACCCTACTTTAAGGGAATGTCATTGCCTTAACTGGTATAGGCCTTTCTTCACAGCGGGCTAGGCAAGCATCTGGAGACATTATCAGGAGCCCCAGTTCATGAGTCAGCAAGCAGCATGTCCTGGGAAGACACTGAGACTATGTGAATTAGAAAAAACTAAAGGACAAATGGACTTCCTCCAGGTATTTCAGCTACAAACTGATATCATCCCTGCTTCTACATCTGAGGCTACACCTCAGAGGAGAAGAAGACAGTTGGAAATCTACCAATGGAAGACTGCAACCACTCCCTCCAACTATCACACTTAAGCCATAATGAGCTAAAAATAGAGAGCAAGCCATCCTGCTGTCTCTGAAATGTCAGTCAGAACACAGAGAAAGCATGTCAGTAAAAAAACAACTAAAAACCCAAATTTAAAATAGTAAGAACTTAAGGAAACTAAAGTTCCACAATGTTAACACAACTGTTCACAACTTAACAATTCAGCAAATTAATTGAAAGTGGAGATGACACTGTTGAAACCTACTTTAATGCTCTAGAAGGAAAAACAGCATAAAATTATCTCGAATTAGAGGCAAAGGTTACAGAGAAGGGAATACAGAGGGAAAAGAGAATTTAACATTTAATAATGAGAGCTTCTAAAAGATAAAAAGGATGGAAGAGAGGCATAAATTATATGACAATAAACAATATCCCTAAATTAATGAAAGCACTGGATACACAGACTCAGAGATTTCACAAAATTGTGAATGAAGGACACATATCTAAGTATCATAACATAATCCATGCAACTAGAGATTCTCACACTGTGTGAAGTCAGAAAGAGAAAGACAAATACCATATGATATCACTTACACATGGAATCTAAACGATCCTACCTACAAAACAGAAAAAGGTCAAGGACAGGAAAAGCATCCTTTCCAATCTTTATCTGCATAAGCTTATAGGTCCACACACCAGGACTTTGATTTATAAACCAGAATATGCCTCCCATATCTAATATCTGATGTTAGATATCTCATTTGCAATGCCAGAGGCAAAAAAAGAGTGAGTAGCCTGGCATACAACTTATGTATGTTCCTGAAAGGAAAAGGCTCAAACCCTTAGTAGATTAGATTTTCAGCTCCTTTTAAATCCTTTTTTTTTTTTTTTAGGGCTGCACCTGTGCCATATGGAAGTTCCTGAGTTGAAGGTTCAATCAGAGCTGCAGCTGTCAGCCTACATTATAGCCAATGCAACACTGGATGTGAGCTGCATCTGCGACCTACACTGCAGCTGGTGGCAACGCCAGACCCTTAACCCACTGATCAAAGCCATGGATGAAATCTGCATTCTCATGGACATTACGTCAGTTTCTTAACCCACTGAGCCACAAAAGGAACTCTGCCTTCCCTTTATATATAGTATAGTCGTTGTGTAAATTTCTGTTGTACAGCATAGTGACCCAGGCACACACACACATATATATATTCATTTTCTCACACCATCTTCCATCATGCTCTACCCGAAGAGACTGAATATAGTTCCCTGTGTTGTACAGTAAGATGCCATTGCTTATCCATTCCAATAGCTTGCATCTACTAACACTAAGCTCCACGTCCATCCCACTTCCAAGGACAAAATGTCATATACAGCAACATGGATGCAACTAGAGACTCTCATACCTAGTAAGTCAGAAAGAAAAAGACAAATACCATATGATATCACTTACAGGTGGAATCTAAAATATGGCACAAATAATCCTATCTACAAAACAGAAACAGATCATGGTCAGGAAAGTGTCCTTTCCAATCTTTATCTACATAAGCTTACAGGTCCACACACCAGTACTTTTGACTTATAAACCAGAATATGCCTCTGTGGCATAAAGGTAATTTTGAGTTGATTATTTCAGGAAATAGCAGACACATGAGAAGCTCTGAAGACAGAACACAAGTTTTCTTTTTGATAAAAGAAATTCCATTTTGTAAAGGAAGTCTCCAATTTTAAGGGCTCCCCTCTCGTGCCCCCCCAACCCGGCCAGCCCCAGACAAGAAGGATGACTCTTAATCACAAGAGACTCATCACTGGGAAAGTATCACTCCAGTCTATATGATGGATCTTTCCCTCGTTTGGCATTCTTTCCCTGGTTACCATCCCATAACTTGCCTCCACTTGTTCAGAAGTCCAAAATACCTTATTATTTAGCCTAAGATGGTATAAGAGTCTCAGTCCTAAGCATTCCTTTGAGTTAACTCATGCCTGAATTTCTCCCATGTATATATGATATGCATGCTAAAATTTTATTTGTTTGTCTCTTGTTAATTTATTTTTGTTACAGAAATCCAGCTGAAAATTCAGGTATCAGTATAAAGAAAAAAAATATCTTTCCTCCTCTACGGGCTTAACCAGGAACTTCTGCCTGTGTCTACCTCATCTCCCACAAGTGAGACAACTGTTTCTCCTAGGACCCTTTGCTTGGACGACTATCTAAACTTCTGTCTTAAACTGCAACCTTACCTATGCTTTCACTGAAGCTACTTTGTAAAAGATTTCTATTTAAAATTTAAGAACAGTTCATCCCGGAGTTCCTGTCATGGTTCAGAAGTTAGTGAACCCGACTAGCATCCATGAGGATGTGGGTTCAATCCCTGGCCTTGCTCAGTGGGTTAAGGATCTGGCGTTGCCATGAGCTATGGTGCAGGTAGCAGACATGGCTCAGATCCAGCATTGCTATGGCTGTAGGCCGGTGCATTCAGCTCTGATTGCACTCCTAGCCTGAGAACCTCTATATACTGCAGGTGCAGCCCTCAAAAGACAAAAAAATAAAATAAAGTAAGTTCATCTCACCCTGGGATGGGTGCATCCCAGCCATCCTTAGCAATCCTCCATATTGTACTTTAATCCTGGCACAGCTTTACTTAGCTTCTCCAATCAGAATGTATCACAAACTTTCTATTTTCTGGAAACCAACTATCCACAGGATATTCTCTCCTCCTAGTTCTAATTTGAGGATACCACTTCCCCAGAAGCTCTATTTTAAATACTATTAATTTTTCAAAACCTCTAATTTGAGAGATGATCAAAAATCTCCTCACTCTCCAGTGTCTTTCTGATCCATTGTATTTTTGTTATCATTTCTACTCTGCCCCTCTGCCATCTGGCTACAGGACTCTCCTCTCCCACATGGTACCTCCTTTCACTTTCTGATATCCTACTCACTCCCCCAAATTAACTGAAGGTTTGGCATTTGGCTCCCATTTCTACCTTCTAAATATTTAAATCTAAATGGTAATTTCTATGAAAATATTTATTCTATGCCTATAATATTTTTAAGGTTTTTCAAAAGGCATGAAACTACTTTTAATTGATCAGCAATTCACAAAATCAACAGGGAGAGGAAATAAGCCATGTAGAACCAATACTTTAAGTATAATCGAGACAAGAAAATGCAATTTTATAATATATTGTTAAGTAGAAAAGAAACGAACCAAAAATCCCAATGTCTCTCCCACTGCCTGCTCTGTGTGGCAAGCCGGTGGGTATAGAGAGCAAAAGAGAAGACTGACAATTCACCTTTAGCAAGAATAAAGAGAGAGCAAAGGACTGAGATGAAACTGTAGAGGACAGAATTTTTTTCTTCTACCCTCTTGATTCTTTGGCTGATCTAATCAAATTAACAGGGCAGATTAACAAAACAACAAATTTAATCTTTTCCATACGGTGACCCCTAAGATAATGAGACCCACAGGTAGTCAGGCAAATGTGGTTATTATGCCATTCTAAGCTAAGGTGAAAGGGTAGGGGTCTGGGCTTAAAAAAAGGGTAGGAGAAATATAATCCACAGGAAGTTGAGAAAAACATGTGTTCAGTGAACAAACATATGCTATGTCATGCAGAGACAATGAAACAGAGAGGATTTGATCTCCAGGCCCTATCTAGCTTTCCCCTGAAGCTTACCACATCTAGCTCAGGTCTTGGTGATAGTTATCTTCTTGAATCAGGCCCTCTATCAAAATTAAGAGGAAATAAAATTTTATTTCTTCTGGGCCTCGATTTATCTAAGCTCAATGATAATCTACATGTCAAAGTGGTATGTTTTGGGCACACTCATTTTGAACATTTTCATGGCAGGGACAAAATCAATTTGAAATGCTCAAAAATAAATGATAAGATACTGAACATATTTTATCAGAACTTGGCATTTCATAAAAATGACCAGAGGAAAGGAACTTGAAAGTATATAGGGCCAAAAGTGACAGCCTCAAAGATGTACTGCTTGTGGGAAAAAAAAACCATATGTAAAAAGAATGTGAAATCTTTGGAAAATAAACAATAAAAGCTAATCAGTAAAAGAAAAAAGATAAGAGGGCAAAATAAAGATCTTACAGACTTAACAGAAATGAAAGGGAAACATGATAATCTACATAAGGATGAGATTTATCCAACCAAAGATGATTGGGAAAATGTTAATAAAGCAACTAATGTTAAGTAGTTCATGACTATTTTATACGTTCATCAATATATCTTAAATATTCACAAGTATTTCATAACTTCAAGCTAAGAGTAAAGCAAGAGCAAAATGGGTAATATATATGTGTATCATGTGAGTGTATTTATTTCATGTATGTGTATTTACATACATGTTCATTTTTCCTAGTTCTGTCAGCTGAACAGTAGAAGAAGCAATGATGTGCCTGTAGAAATGTGCACACCAGAGGAAACTATTTAATTATAAAAGTTTACATCCAAAAAAAATCAGAACATACATTCTTTACAAGTGCACATGGAACATTCTCAAGGATTGACCACATATGAGCACAAAACTAACCTCAACAAATCTGAGTATAGAAATTATTTCAAGTATCTTCTCTGACCAAAATGGCATTAAACTAGGAATCAACCACAGGAAAAGAAATGAGAAAAAAATGACTACATGGACACTAAAAATCATGCTACTAAAAAAAAACCAGTGGCTGAACAAGGAAATTAAAAAATACCTTGAGACAAATGATAATGAAAATACACCATTCAAAATGTATGGGATGCCACAAAAGCGGTTCTCAGAGGGAAGTTCATAGTGATACCAGCCTTCAGAAAAGAAAAAAATTCTCAAATCAACAACTTAACCCACCAGCTAAAACAATTAGAAAAAAAAAAAAGAACAAACAAAACCTAAGGTCAGCAGAAGGAAGGAAATCATAAAGATCAGAGAGGAAATCAATAAAATAGAGATTAAAAAAACAACAGAAAAAATAAACATAAGCAAGAGCTGGGTCTATGAAAGGGTAAACAAAATTGACAAACCTCTGGCCAAACTCACCAGGAAGAGGAGAGACAGAACTCAAATAATTAAAATATGAAATGAAAACCGAGAAATCACAATGGATACTGCAGAAGTACAAAAAACCATAAGAGAATACTATAAACAATTACATGCCAATGAATTTGACAACCTAGAAAAAATGGTCAACTTTCTAGAGACACATAGGTTGCCAAAACTGAATCAAGAAGGCACAGGTCAAGTGAACAGACCAATCACCAGAAATGAAATTGAATATGTAATAAAAAACACTCCCTACAAATAAAAGTCCAGGACCAGATGCCCTCACAGGCAAATTCTACCAAACGTACAGAGAGGAACTTATGCATACACAAATCAATCAACATCACACACCACATTAGCAAAAGAAAAGTCAAAAACAACACTATCATATCCACAGATGGAGAAAAACCATTTGACAAATCCAACATCCATTCATGATAAAAACTCTTACCATAGTGGGTATAGAGGGAATGTATTTTAACATAATAAAAGCCATTTATAACAAACTCATAGCCAATATACTACTGAAGAGAGAATAGCTGAAAGCATTCCTATTAAAATCTAGATCAAGACAAGGATGCCACCTCTCACTAGTTTTATTCAACATAGTATTGGAAGTCCTAACCATAGCAATCAGAGAAACAAACGAAATAAAAGGTATCCAGATTGGAAGAGAAGTGAAACTGTCACTCTATGCAGATGACATGATACTATATATAGAAAACCCTAAGGACTTTACACAAAAATTACTTGAATTGATCAAAGAATTCAGCAAAGTAGCAGGATACGAGATTAAAATTCAGAAATTGGTTGAATTTCTGTATATTAAAAAAGAAATACTAGAAAAGGAATACAAAAATACAATACCTTTTAAAATTCCACCCCAAGAAATTAAATACCTTGGAATAAACATGACCAAAGAGGAGAGAGACTTATATGCTGAGAACTATAAAACATTAATCAAGGAAATTAATGATGATTCAGAAAAAAGGAAAAATATCCCATGCTCCTGGATTGGAAGATTAAAATCATTAAAATGGGCCTTATTACCCAAGGTAATCTACAGATTTAACGTGATCACTATTATATTATCCATGACATTTTTCACAGAACTAGAACAAACCATCCAAAATTTATATGGAACTATAAAAGACCCAGAATTGCCAAAGTAATCCTGGGGAAAAAAAGAAACCAAGCAGGAGGCATAATTCTCCCAGACTTCAGGCAATATTAGAAAGCTACAGTAATCAAAACAGTGTGTTACTGGTGCCAAAACAGACATACAGACCAGTGGAACATAATACAGAACCCAGAAATAAACCCAGATACCTATGGTCAATGAATCTTCAACAAAGGAGGCAAGAACACAAAATGGGAAAAAGTCTCTTCAACAAGTGGTGCTGGGAAAATTGGACATTTGCATATAAATCAATGAAACTAAAATACACCCTCACACCATGCACAAAAACAAACTCAAAATGGCTTAAAGACTTACACCTGACACAAGATACCATAAAACCCCTAGAAAAGAACATAGGCAAAACACTGTCTGACATCAACCATACAAATGTTTTCTTAGGTCAGTTTCCAAAAACAATAGAAATAAAAACAAAAATAAACCAATGGGACTTAATCAAACTTACAAACTTTTGCACAGTAAAGGAATCCAGGAAAAAGAAAAAAAAAAGACAGCCCCTATAGAATGGGAGAAAATAGTTGCAAACAATGCACCCAATCCAAATTTTACAACTTAATCTCCAAAATACACAAACACTTAAAACAACTCAATAGCTACAAAAAGCAAGCAAATAAACAACAAAAAAAAGCACCCAGTTGAAAAACAGGTAGAAGACCTAAACAGGTATTTCTCCAAAGAAGACAAAGGGATGGCCAACACACACATGCAAACATGCTAACACTAATTATTGGAGAAATGCAAATCAAAACTATAATGAGGTACCACTTCACACCAGTCAGAATGGCCATCATTATCCAGTCAACAAATAACATATCCTGGCTAGAGTGTGGAGAAACGTGTACCCTCCTTCATTGTTGGTAGAAATGTCAATTGGTACAACCACTATCGAAAACATCAGAGAGGTACCTCAGAAAACTAAATACAGAATTATCATATGATCCAGCAATTTCTCTCCTAGGTATATATCCAGAAAAAACTTTCATTGAAAAAGATATATGCACCTGTAAATTCATTGAGCAGTATTCACAATAGCCAAGAAAACAACCTAAATTTCCAACAACAGATGAAGGGATTAAGAAGGTGTAGTATATATATACAATGGAATACTATTCAGCCATAAAAAAGAACAAAATAATGCCATTTGCAGCAACATGGATGGAACTAGAGACTCACATATTTAGTGAAGTAAGTCAGAAAGAGAAAGACAAATCATATGATAGCACTTGTATCTAGAATCTAACATACAACACAAATGAACCTTTCTACAGAAAAGAAACAAACTCATGGACATAGAGAACAGACTCGTGGTTGCCAAAAGGGAGAGAAAGGGAGTGGGATGGACTGGGAGTTTGGGGTTTTTAGATGCAAACTATTTGGAATGGATAAGCAATGCGATCCTGCTGTATAGCACAGGGAATTATCATTTGTGACGGAATATAATGGAGGATAATGTGGAAAAAAAGGTATATAAATGAATAACTGGGTCACTTTGCTATACAGCAGAAATTGATAGAACATGGTAAATCAATTATAATTAAAAGAAGAAAGGAAAAGAAATGAGCACACCTCATACTCATAACTTGGTCTCTAATAAAAGTTTCCACTGAAAGGAACCAAGGCTCCTAAGAAAGGCTCTTTCTAGACGGGGCAGACTAAATATAAGATGAGCAAAAATATGCTTGATAGAAAGTAGAGAAATAATCGAATTTTATATATCTGTATATACATAACAAGCAATCAAATATATATTTATCATAAATATAAATGGGCAATACATATATTATATATTTCATATATAATATAATCATCAAATAATATATAAATACATATATATATAAAGAGAAAAAAGGCAGTATGTGATAAAGTGGTAAAATGTTAACAATGAATAGATCTGGATAAGACGTATACAGCTGTGTTCTTTATGCTAGTGTTATTCATGTTGCTCTTTGTAAGTCTGAAATTATTTGCAGATAAAAATATTTAAATTTAAAAAGAACTTTTTAAATTTACTTTTAAATGTACTTTTAAAATTACTAGGGACAACTTCCTATTGGGAAGAGGAGTTAATATTTTTTAAAAAGTAAGACGCCTGCTCCTATTTGACCTGTGATATCTGCATTATAAAATGGTTGTAGGTCAGCTGTGAAGAAGATGAAGAAAAATAACATTAAACATTACATGCTATTTGAAGACTTGATTGTGAGGATTATATGAATGACTGTAAAGAATACTAATAATTAAGCATTTTCAAGAGAGAAAGTTTCTTCATCAGAATCTCTTGCTCTCACTTTGTTCAGTGCCAACGACAATAGCACTGAATCTGTGAAAAAGATGACAAGGAGGCAGCCGTCAGAAATATGACTAACTTCTCTGGCACTAGAACTCTGATTTAAAAAAAAAAAAAAGGCTTTGTTCAATATCTTAATCTGAAAAATGTATAAGAAATGGCCTTATTGGTCTGAAATTATTTTTTAAAAATCAGTTCAGATAACTTTTATAAACTCAATTTGTTCATATTTGAGTGTTATTTCTGTCAACTTCCCTTCTCAGAGGAAACAGTATTTTCTTTTCTTGCAAAACACTAAATCCTTCAAAGATTCTGACGAAGTATTTTGAAACCACTCAGCACATCATGCAGCCTCCACTTGGCTTTTTCAGAGCGTTGTATATACAAAAAATGATTCATTCTCAGATCTGTATGCCAAAGTGTTTCTATCCTCAGAGCTGCAAGTATGCTCTGGGCATGTTAAAATGACTAGAATCATGTAACAGCCGAATAAGAGTTTTCCCTTGACAACAATTTTATGATTAATCAACTTTTGTGTATTACAGTGATTAACATTAGGATCAGTAGGCACAATATTGTATATATGCATGGATCAAATCTAAGGACTCCTTTTATAATTCTCCCGAGATGTTCTTTATAACTGTTTTGATGTTATTTAATGTTTCCTCTTATCTGATGTGTTTGAACCTCAAGATAACATTGACTTATGTGGTTCAGTACATCTAAAAATAAATCACTTTGGAGATACTATAATTCCAAAGAATTTTGAGGGAAAGAAAGATTTCGGCAGGGGAGGCTCCTTTAGGGTACTTATCCTTTCTATTAAAGAGTTATACTGTTTATTTCCAACAACTTGAAAAATAAATTTTAGAGAACACAGAAATTACTTCCCTGGTCAACCTCCTTTTGCAACTGTCTCTAAAGTTCCCAGGGTTCAAACCTGTCCATGCTGAAGATCCAGTTGCTAGTTCCAATATCTAATAATTTAACAACTACTTGTAATTTTTAAAAAATTGGAAAAAAAGGAAATAACTTTTTCTTGAGGCTTGATGTAAATACTAGGGGCTAGAACATAATATGTTCCTGGTAATTTACAGAGCCTTTTGAGCTGTTTAAACTACTGATTATCTTAGAAGAAAAAAATAAAAATAATTAGAAAACTTGACAGATGTTATTTTAAAAGGTAACATTGACAGAGATGCATGTTTTGAGGCTAAGATATGCTCACTGACTATCAATAATAAAGTTTATCTTCTGGACACATATTGAAAGAATGCTTTAAAATCAACTTGTACAATCACAGTCAGCAGCATGAAGCTGTTGATCTCACATCTTGTCCTTAAAAACATATATTTATAAGCCACTTTAGGGAGATATTCTCTATTCCAATATTTCTCAAACTGGCTTTACTGAAACACATTATATTAAACAAGAAGCTCAATATACACTTCAGTAATAAGTAAATATTACATCATTGTAATGCTAGCCAATACTGTAAATGAAATTACCTTATAGTAGAGCCCCAATTTGCGTGCATAACATCTTTTTGGAGATTAAAGACTCAGGAAATCAATGAGGCTAAAGAGAAACCTGTTTAATTCTGTTTAAATAAGGACAAGCTTAGTGCTTATGTAAAGGTGTACAAGTTTTGTACCACATGGCCCCCTCTATTCTGACTTCAACACCATATTTAGTTAAATTAACATCCTATAAATAGAGAAATTCAGGCTTAATGGTTCCAAAATCTTCAATGAAAGTCTGTTCTAGTGTGGAATCACTGAGAACCAAATCCTTCCTTACAGTGGATTCCCTTGCAGTAAAAAGTATCCCCCCTTGTTCTGATTTCTGTAAATATGGACATCAGAATGGGGCTCAGTTTTAGAGATACCTTTCCTCTGCCTTTTTTAGTTGGAGCAGTCATGAGAATGGAAGTTGGAGACTTCCAACAAAGGTAACCAAAATTGGCCAGCTCTTGTTCTCTGAAATCTATTACACATTTGGGCCCAGGCTATATAGTATTTCAAAAACTGCTTCCAGCCAATAATTAATCATGGCAGGGATCCTAAAGAAAGTCCAGTACTGGAGATGTGGGTCTTTGGCTCAAAGACTTTTGCTAATGACTTTGCCAAAACTAGAATAGACCACACAGCTGACTAAGGCACTTCTGCTCACTTTTCCTCCTTCTTTCCTATACTTAGTCAGATTTACAGGATGGCCTCAAGGCTCTTTCAGTTTTCTTGGGCTTCTTCCCCATTCTCTCTCAAGAGTTTCCTCCTAGTAAACTTCTTGCGTATGTAATCCCATTTTGGCATCCACTTCTCAGAGGACCTGGACTAGCACAAGTTGTATCAGGAGTGTTCCAGAAAACAGGCAGCAAAATGGGGACTTAGGATTGGCTCACCCAATAAGTAATAAATGAAGAGGACCTCATCCTGGTTGATAAGTGAAGTGCAGATAGCCCGACACAAAACAGCAGCATATCTGCTGAAGAATTCACTGATGATGATCTAAAAAAATGTCTAGTGGAAGAAAATTATGTGGCAAGTGCAATGATGCGGGCATTTGAAAATTAGGGGAACAATACAAAGAGAGCCAAGTTGGCTGTTACTTTAAAGTTGTATTGATGCCATGCAGAAAGATAATGAGAGTCTGAGGATCTATTAACAAACACTTAATAGCTAAGTGTGGGAGCCAGAGAGCCTCTGTGGTAGCTTAAAAAGAGGCTCTTCTCTTCTGTAACAGAAGGGCAGATACAGTAGAGAAGAAAACTGAAAACTTAACTGTGTAGCATAGCTCCAAAGACATTTGAATGCTCAAGCAAGGCAAGTCTGTATATAAAGTTGACAGACCTAGTGGGGGAAATCTAGGGTCCTAAAACATTGGGGTGGAGACAACTAGATGGGAACTTTGAAGATGTTTACTCTGCAATACACCCTAGACTCTCTGGGCTTGTAGAGGTGGCCCAAATTTCTTCAACAGATACTAGCATTTCCTACATCCTAGCAAATACTGAAGAAGCTTCTCCCCAGTAAAGCAGAGGTGGCTCTTGAGGAACTTCTCCCATCTCCATTCTAGCTTCCAAGCTCAAAAACTAGAATTAAATTCCAAGCCAACAACTAGAATTAAATTCTAAGCTCAGACCTGCTGAGGTATCCACTTGAAAAATGCAAAAGCTAGCCACATGTACTAGCAGGAGCCAGAAGAGTGCTCCTGGGCCTGGACTTGAAATGTAAATGAGTAAGGGGCTATATCATAAAACTGGCTAACTGAAATTCATCAACTTGAGGACCATTTTAGGGACACAGGACCCAAGAAAATGGGGGAAATCTAGCTGCTAGAGTGGTTCTTAGAAGCCTCAGAAGGGCAGGGGGTGGAATAGCTAATCAAAGTGATACAGAAATGACTGCCCTGCCCTGGTAGATGTGGCCTACAGTGAAGAGAACACGTTTGGCTTCTGAGGGCCAGTGCTGGGCTAGGTGCACCATTCCTGCTTGTGTACTTTGTAAACAGCTAGCCATTTTCAGTTACTTTACCAGAATCTCTTCACATAGACCTATTAGTGCATTTGCAACTGGATTTTTTTCTTAATATATTGGAAGGTTTTGTTTCTTTAGATTAGTAAATTATCATACAGAGTTTTATTTTGAGTTTTTCTTTTTGTGCACTGTCCTCATGGCTATACTCTCCAGGGAAATTATTCCTTGTAGAAAAAGGAAGAAAGAGGCTGGGGGACAGGGGCATGCTGCAATGAATATGCTAAATAAGGCCAGGTAACACATTAGAGTTTTATGTTCTACAAGAAGACTTAAAGGACAATGCATTCACCAAGGCCATCAGGAATGCAAAGAAGAAAGGGCACCAGAATCACCAAGCTCTGCACTAGCTATCCTCTGCAGGCCTGGGTCCCAAGACCTAGGATGCTAGGTCACAAAGCTGAACTTATTAACATTCGTAGGGACCTTGGGCTATGAAACAATCAAGGCCAGGTGGTGGGGCTTGACTCTCAGAAGTCATGAGACCAAAACTGCCATAAAGACCAACAAGGTCAGAGGTATAGAGAAGGAAGTTAACCAGCAAGGAATGTGGAGCTAATAGCAAAATAGACAGGCACATAACAAGGTACTTAAGGACTTAAGGTGAGGGAAGGTGATCATCCAATACAAAGTTATGATCCTTTGTTCAGTTCCCAAATACGGACCAAGACTAAAAAAAAAAAAAAAGCGAAAAACAAAACAAAACAAAACTTATACTATGATAATTCTGAGGATACTCCACAAGGGAACCTAATTATTGGGTGATTACATACTGAGGAAAGATGAAAGAATCTAACATTTTGAGGACTTATGGACATAGTGTGAGTTTACCTCAATCCCAGAGACTCAAATCATTATCTTAGCTCAATATTAGAATGGGGGCATAGAGGGAAGGAGTGGAATGCTGGCTAAATTTCACTTGTTTTATTTATTAATTTGGGAACTGATAAAATGACTAATATTGCACTTTTGGAAAGAGAAGTGACCCAAGGTTGAGAAGAGAAAGCTTACTGGATAGTGGCCAGTGGCTTGACCAGCCAGTTAGTCACGAAAGAAAAAAGGCTGAAAGATCGGAGACTTACTGGGGTCTGGAGTAAAGAAATGTGAATTGATATATTCTAGTGAGCATCAGACGTGAAGATTTCTATATCACATGTTAATGTCCAGGGGAAAATGCCTACCATGAAAGAGGCACCAAAAATTCAACTGTGAGCAGCTAGGGAAATTAAGGCAGGTTTGATGCTAGGACACCCAGGAAACACAGGACCTCTGACATCTGACTCTGGCTTGAGGACAAACTGACAGCCTTGCCAAACATTCCTTGGACTGCCCAATAGCCAAGGATGCTTGCGCTCAACCTCTCTTCCTTCTCCTTCACCCACAGTCAGACTTACAAAGTAGTCTAAAAGCTCTTCCAGGCTTCTTGGGATCCCTTCACATCTTCTCTAGCAGCTGTTTCACTTAATAAAATGTTTGCATGTTTAATCCTATCTTGGCATAAGCTCTTGGAGGATCCAGTCTAACACAGTTGCCCTTTTCTTTCGGCGTCTAGCCTTACTAACAAAATCTCTTTAATCCCTCCTCCTATTAAATGATTTTCTTTTATTACCCCAGTTGATTTTTCTCTGCAATTCTAGCAAACCAACTCAATTTTGCCAGGTTTGGTGAGGCTCACTCCCAGCTTCCTGAGAAAAGAATTCCAGTGAGAGGGTCATACCACAGCTGGATATCATCTTTACCCCTCTTGAAAAGAAATGCCATGAAGCCTTAAGAAGATTTCTATTAATACATGGAATTTTTCAAATGTTCTTTTGTTGTTCTTCCTCTTCCTCTTCTTCCCCTTTCTGCTCCTCTTCATCCTCCCCCTCCCTCTCCTCTTCTTCTTCATATTTTCAATTTGCAAGTCCAGCTGGTATCTTTAGGCTATGCCTTCCCAGTGAAAACAATTGTATTGGAATCATTTACTTAGAATTATTGAGCAGCACATCTAGTCTTACTATTTAAAAACCAATCAGCAAAGGTACAATAACAAAAACAAAAAATGTTTCCACAGTGGCTCTCTCTTCAATTCTATTTCCTTCACTATTAATTTTTCTCTATTTTTTTAAACCATGTAATGTTTGCTGATGTTAAAAACAGGATGCAGATTAAGACAATACACAAAATTTCTAAATAAAAGCTGAATTAAAGTTACTACATTTAATTACAAATTTTAAGTAGTTCTGCTATCTCTGAACTTTCAAATGATCCTTAGTGAAAAAGACAAACCACAAGTAGGTGCACCTACCAGTACAAAGGAAGAAAACTCCATTGAAGCTACTGAAACCACTGTAGACACCTGTTCTCTTCAAAGTTAGCTACTACAAGGGAGTGAGAGACCCAGAGTGGTCAGGCAGAACTCACATTGCTGAGGAGGGACTCTTTCAACAGTCAGAGAGTCCTTTGAAATATTTTGTACTGAGAAGGTTGGCAAAATGAAAATACTTCGGTTCACTCACTTCTCTGTAAATGTATGATACTGACTCACTTTGTGCTAATAGCTCACTTGTTTTCATTAATAATGACAGTGGGTAACAGATGTTAACTGTGAATTGAAAGGCCATTCAGCATTTAACTTATATAAAAAAAGAAGATATTATTCTAGAATCTAAATCCTCTACAATGTTCTAACTGTAAAAACAAAATTTGCATTCTTGGAAAATGAGATAATAGGTATACAGACTATATGTGAAAGTAGGTGGCACGTGATTTTACCATGCTTAATTGCAAAACAACTTGCTAGGTCATCCCTGCCTTTTTTAAAAGAGGAAAAAATATATATATAAAAACCCAGAGCCTGGGAGTTCCCATCATGGGGCAGTAGAAACAAATCCGACTAGGAACAATGAGGTTGTGGGTTCGATCCCTGGCCTCGCTCTGTGGGTTAAGGATCTGGCATTGCCATGAGCTGCAGTGTACGTTGCTAACGCGGTTCGGATCCCACATTGCTCTGGCTGTGGTGTAGGTCGGCAGCTGTACCTCCAATTCAACCCCTAGCCTGGGAACCTCCATATGCCACAAGTGCAGCCCTAAAAAGCAAAAAAACAAAACAAAACAAAAAAACAGCCTGAAAGACCAGATTCATGGCAGCAATTTTAAGAATAAATTGTATGTAGTATAAGGGTATTTCTTAATGTAGTATATAACAAGTACTACTGTTGATAAAAATAACTCTATTACTAAGAAATTAAATCACAATGACATTATTCCCTCAAATGTTAGTGAGGTTTTCTCCATTAAGGTGTTGTCGGTCTAACACTCTCACCTCAGCCAAAACCCAACCCTATCCCTACCCCTAACAATTTTTCATCCTATACTATTGACCCTGGAATATGTATTTTCCCAATATGTGCCTTCACACATTTCTCCCAGAGGTTTAGAGTTAATTTTTTCTTCCTATTCAGTTACAATCCAGTCTCTACATTCACCTGGCCAAAACTACTCACCCCTACTCCCATTTTTTCCCCTACTCCCGCTAAACTTCTTATCTAAAGTCTTTCCATAGCATGACTGCCTCCTGTACTTTTCCACGGTTCCTCTACTTAACTTATGCAACATGCCTCAAGAGATGCATTTTATGCATCTTTTATCCATGCATGATTTTGTTACATTGTGCACTGGTCTTTTACTTTACAAGTTCTTCCCGAGTTGACACCCTTTTATTATAATTGTGTTGGGGGTTCCTAAGCCCACCCTCAGGCTCAAGTTATTAGAAGGTGTCACTTAGTGATGTATTTAATTCTATTAGCAACAACGTGTGAAAACATATGCAAAGTATTGCCAACCAAAGAAGCTCACTTGAGCCTTGGAGAACGTACCAGGTCAGTCATGTAGACATACTGCTTTCATGACTGACTATAGCTATTCAATCTACAAGTTCACAGTGGTTAATCTGAAAGACCATGGTCAGTTATACAAAACCTCTTATTTGACAAAATATTACAAGGTCCACATGTCATCTATAATGAACTAGTCAGGAGTCATTTCTTTCTTTGGAGTGTGCTGAATTTGAACAACACAAGCCTGCTGAGTTAACTCTTCACACAATAATATAACAGAATGTTGTATTAGTTACTAACACCACTAATCCCATTACAAAATTCTTCAAGTAGTAATAAGTTCTTAAGCTCTTAATGATAGATACAGTTTTCCAAAATTTCAATCGTTCCTTTGAAAACTCAAATTTTATCATTGCCAGAGTTCCCACTGTTGCTCAGCGGTTAATAAACCCAACTAGCATCCATCAGGATGAGGGTTCAATTCCTGGCCTCGCTCAGTGCGTTAAGGATCTGGCATTGCCATGAGCTGTGGTGTAGGTCACAGATGTGGCTTGGATCTGATGTTGCTGTGGCATAGGCCGGCGGCTACAGCTCTGATTCAGGCTTTAGCCTGGGAATCTCCATATGTCATGGGTGCAGCCCTAATGAGACAAAAAGACAAAAATAAATAAATAAATAAATAGATTTTATCGTTGCCAACAAATACTATTAATTGTTTTCCTTGAATTAACAGGCTTGTTTCCTTCACTTTTGAGAGAATATCTGTTAAATACTCAAATCGAAATAATCAAAGTTTGTGTAATAGTTATTCTTCCAGAAAATCAAAAAGTACTATTCCATGAAAAAAAATGGCTTAGTAAAGCCTGGAAAGCAAACAATTCCAAACTTTATCTCTATATAGCATCATACTTTGATCTACATTATAAGTATTTTAGACCTACTTCCCATTTTATCACATAAAATTTAAATAAGGTATATATTCTAGGGTTAAGATTTAGTAAAATTACTTAGTTTTATGGACATATATACATACATATTTTTTTTCTATTTTACCGTTGCACCTATGGCTTATGGACGCTCCCAGAACAGGGACAGAATCTGAGCTGCAGCTGAGACCTAGGCCACAGCTGCAACGATGCCAGATCCTTTAACGCACTGTACCAGGCCACGGAAACCTGGGGATTCCACAGTGATTCCACAGTGACCTGAGCCATGGCAGGTGGATTCTTAACCCACTGTGCCACAGCAGGAAATCTATTGCCTTATACTTCAAAGTGAAATTGGCTTTACTTTTTTCCTGTAAGTCTGAGGCAATGAAGAATACAATAATTACTAGTATAATTTGGTGCCACTGCCTTTATTCAAGCTAAGGCACCAACAGTTTTACCCACCATTGATTCTGCATAATAAGTACAATGTTAACACAATAAAAAAGAAAAAAAATACATTATTATGAAAATGATTTTGATCTCATAGACCTTCTAAAATTGTCTCAGGGACCCCAATGGTAGTATGGATCACATACTGAGAACTATTGTTTTAGACTTGTCACTTTTTTCCTCTCTGTTATAATGTGCTATATCTGTAGACACATTTATTCCTAGAATTGAAGATGTACTCTCAACAGAACTTTGTTTAATTCCAAAGAAGAATGATGCTTACTTTTGATTCCACTGGAGGAAGTTTAGGTGTTTCAAAGTATTGAACTGCTTGACATAAAAAGTCCTTGAAGGAATTCCTACTGTGGCACAGCGGGTTAAGAATCTGACACCAGTAGCTTGGGTCAATATGGAGGCATCTGTTTGATCCTTGGCCCAATGCAGTGGATTAAAAGGATCTGGCATTGTTGCAGCTGTGGTGTAGGTCATAGCTGTAGCTCGAATTCAATCCTGGCCCCAAAACTTGCATGTGCTGTGGGTGTTGCCATAAAGTTAAAAAAAAATTAAAGAAAAGTCCTTCAAAGTCCATAAAATATAAAATATAAAACAATGAAAGAACAAAAAAGGGAGGGAGGGACAGGACAGTGAAAGTAAACTTTGAGTTTGGCCTTAAAGCAGAAAAAAAATGAAGCAGGTACACACGTGTTTAAAAGGCAAAGCAAACGAGAAGGATAGCCTAACATTAGAAGTGAAAACAGAAATATACTTTTGGAGAAGAATGAATAGTAAAATTTGTAGAGTATTGTATGAAGAGAATGGCAGAGAGAAAAGAAAAGAAAAGAGGAAGGAATCCAAGACAATACAATGCTTGAATAACTAGAAACTGTTAATGCCTTTTATAGCAAACAAAACAGATAAACACAAAAAAAAAAGGAAGGGAGAGCAAACAAACAAAATAAATTTAGACTGAAAGCTGTCGTGGTCAGGAAGAAAGTGAGTTCAGATTTGGATACACATTTTTATAAATGTTTCTCAACAGTATGTCTATCCATGTTAAATGCTGTCTTCAAATTCAAATAGTTGATTAGGTAAACAATATTAAAACATAATATTAATGCTAACTGGATTAGCACAGGCTTTGGAATTAAAGACAAACTTTAGCACAGGCTTTGGAATTAAAGACAAACTTAGTCCTGAGTCTGATTCTCTTTCCATTATAGTCAACTCCTCACCTTTCTCCCTTCTGTCTAGGACATTTCATTGCTTATGAACTGCAGAACCAGTGTCTGCAGGCTGCAATCATTCTGCAGTGCAGGGGACTCTTAGGTGCACGGAATGGGTTAGATTAGATGTAAATGGAGTATTTGAAATTCCATACTGTATTTTTCCTCTTGCTTTGTACATTTAAGTTCAAGTTGCTCAGAAAATGGGAAGCAGCATAAGCCAAAGACAAATAACCCAGCAAAGACCTCTGGTTGGTTCCAAGAGTGAACACCAATCATGCAGTCACATGTGGGGAGAAGGAATGACAGCCAATGGAAACTCCATAAAATGTGCCTATTAATCACAGACAGGCAAATGGACCATGTAGTAAGAGGCACTGCGCCCACTTCAGGGATGTTTCTCAGCCTGGGAGAAGTAGAATAAGCTCATTTCAAAAACAGTATGTGTTACTGAAAGAGGGGACTGGGCAAAAGGAAAATGTCCTTTGTGACCTCTGATGGGAAGTGTGAAGGAAACTGACTGATTTCTGTGCAGGCTTCCTGATCAGATGGCTGATTCCTACTGGAATGAATTTTCTTAGATACCGACATTTTTGACAAAGGAGTTTTAAATTTTTATTTGTTAACATCCCTTGACATTGTTCTGAACTAATTGTCACATTTACTGTAGATAGATTCCAACATATTTTGCCTTCATTAAACATTTAAGAGATATTTATTTACGTAATTCTACCATCCCCTAGAGCTAAAAACAATATCCACCAGTATTATTAGAACAAGTTCTAGATTTGCTTTTAGAACTGGGTCTTCAAAAAGAAAATACATAAATCATTTAATTTTTATACTTCATGTAATTGATTTATAAGTGGAACAAAATCAGTTTATCTAGAGTTGAACAACTGACCTGCTGAAAAACTGATTAATAAGAATTAGAGAAATATATACAATTGTGACATTTAAATAGAGTTTGTTTGGTTATGATAGCAAACCAAACTTTAAAACCCTAAACATGTTTAATTAAAATAAAGTAATTTTTTCAGAGCTATATTTGAATAAGCAATACAGTACCAGCAATTATGTATAATTATACAGCTCCATTCACAGAATAATAGAGGTTTCGATGTCACTAAGCACAATAAGGATAATCACTCTTCCATTATTCTGATAGGCATGTAATTAACAACTTAAAAAAACTTTCACAGGGATATAACAGCCACAGTTTCAATAAAGACTTACAATGCAAGCAACTGGATTAAGTGTACTGTAGTTAAAACTGACCTTTTTCATTGCAGTTTTAAATCCCATACTACTACTTTTTCAACCAAGACTTATTTCTGCCTTTTCAAGCAATGGCAAAAAAAAAAAAAAAAGGCATTACTACAATATGTACAGTACGGCTAAGGACTTCAGACTTCAGAGTTTGCCTTAGAAATCTTTATCATGATATACAGGATGACACCTACTTTCCTGTATTTAAAAAACCTATCTTTGTTTAATATGTTAAAAGATAAAATGAGGCCCCATAAAATTTTTAAAGTCTACTTGAGCAAATATCAATTTCAACTCAGCAGCACCAAACTTGAAATGGCTAGGATAGCACCATAGAAAGAAACTAATAAAGGAAGGTTCTTAGAGAGAAAACCTGGCAGCAAAGCAAGGAAATTGTCTGATTGGCAGCCCCTTAAGCTGTTGTATTATTTTGGAAAGTCTAGTTGGCTGTTTGTGATTGGCTGTTCTTCTTAACCTTTCCTCTAGTTTAGAATTCAGTTTGCTTACAGAGCCTACAAAGTACCACAGCCACCTCAGTCTAATGGCCTCCTTGTATGACTACTTTAACAAGTAATGTCAACTTTTCACAAGGATAAAATAATATGACAAATTTATGAAAAACTTGGTCTTAAAGTATTTATAACTTTAGCACTTAGGTTTTATTCATAAATTGATTTTGTTCCCTCTATAGGCATATATTTTAAAATATTTATAACTATAGGGATCATAGTTTTAATGAACTCAGTTATCATTCATACACATGTTCTAGTGCTATAACACTGTATATATGTAAAATTTGCATATTATTTTTCCAAATAGAAATACTACAATTTACTTTACCATTCTCTTAGTTTTTGAACATACAGTTTGCTTCTAATTATCCATTTACCTAAATGATTAAATGTTGGCTTCAGAATTCAAAAGAGGAAACACTAAAGTGTGTATAAATGAATGCATTGCAAGTGTGTCACTTTAATAATATGGGTATTAAGATATTAAAAAACAAAACAGTTATAACTGTAGGTATATAGATACATTATATACATTTATAGTTAAAGAGACAAATATAGCTATAAGTGAATTATCTTAATAATTGAAGTTCATTTTAGGCAATTTTTCCTGAGTTTTTTAAAATATTTTGAACAAATATTGCATACCTATTTTTGTATTTTGCTTGTATATTCACCTTATATGTATATGCATATATTTTTTCTTGACCCTGATACTATCTCCAATTAGTTTTCAAAAGAGTTGTACTATTTCAGTGTTACCTGAAATATATGAGACTACCGTTTTCATCCTGCCTTAGGTAAGAGTGAATATTTAAAAATAAATGTCCAGAAGTTCCTATTGTGGCTCAGTGGAAATGAACTTGACTAGTATCATGAGGCTGAGGGTTTGATCCTTGGCCTTGCTCAGTGGGTTAAGGCTCTGACTTGCCGTGAGCTGTGGTGCTGGTCTCAGACACAGCTTGGATCCTTCCTTTCTGTGGATGTGGTGTAGGCAGGCAGCTGCAGCTCTGATTCAACTTCTAGCCTAGGAATTTCCATAAGCTTTTATGTGGCCATAAAAAGCCAAAAAAAAAAAAATCAAATTTGATCGCAGAAAAATATATTTTTAAAATTTTTTATGTTGGGAATTCTCTTCATTGCTCAGTGGTTAACGAACCCAACTAGGATCCATGAGGATGAGGGCTCAATCCCTGGTCTCACTCAGTGGGTTAAAGATCCAGCATTGCTGTGAGCTGTGGTGTAGGTCTTAGATGTGGCTCGGATCCCCCGTTGCTGTGGCTGTGACGTAGGCTGGCAGCTATAGCTCCAATTCAACCCCTAGCTTGGGAACTTCCATATGCTGTGGGTGCACGCCTAAAAAAAAAGCAAAAAAAAATTAAGTTAATATTCATCTTTTTAATTTTCACATTAATATCAATTATTTTGTCCAATCATTTTCAAGGAACTTGTGACCACGTCTGTTTATTTGTCGAGTTCCTGATATTTTTCTTAGAGCTTTTTTTTTCTGAGACACTTATATGAAAAAGACAGTACCACCACATATATAGTGTACATGTGAAAAAGATAGTAACACCGTCATATATAGTGTACATATGTAATCAACTTATTGCCTTTTAATGTAGCTTATTTTACTTTTAGCATGAATAATTGTTAAATTATAACATAAAATTGATTAATTCTAAATTTCCCCCATTTATTTGTGCTTCTAAACTTCAAAATTCATGTCTCTTCCAAAATTTTCCTAAAACTACTCCTGGTATCCTTGTGTATAATAACAGTCAAATATAAGTGTTTTCACAACAGTCTAAGTTAAAAGATCCACATTTTTTTTCAATTTGCTGACTTATTTATCCCAATACCACATGTTGAAAGAAATGTAAAAACTGGTATCTTAGTTGAAAATTGTTTGTTTGCAAGTAATAAAAACATTTTAAACCTCCATAAGCAAAAGCAGCCAACAGTAAATGGGCTAAACTTTGCAGACAGTAAAAATATTGGTAGTTGCCAGGTGAGGGCAGGAGGGAGGCATATAGCAGCGAAATTGTATGATATTACAATAGTAAGTACGTGTTACTATATATCTTTCAAAATCCACAGAATTCACAGCAGCAACAGTGAAACAATAATGAAAACTCTAAGCTTCAGGTAATGTTTTAATGTAGGTTCACTGACTGTATACCACTCTGTTGAGGGATCTTGGTAGTGGGGAGGCTGTGCATGTATGGGAGCTGGGATATAAGTGAATGCTCTCTACTTTTTTTTTTTTCCCCTGCTTTCTAGGGCTGTACCTGTGGCATATGGAAGTTCCCAGGCTAGGGGCTGAATCAGAGCTGTAGCTGGCAGCCTATGCCACAGCCACAGCAATACAAGATTTGAGCTGCATCTGCAACCTACACTGGAGTGATTGTGCCAAGGCCAGATCCTTAACCCATTGTTCAAGGTCGGGACTCTAACCCGCATCCTCATGGACACTAGTTGGGTTCTTAACCCACTGAGTCACAACAAGAATTCCCAGGAACTCCCTTTACTTAATATTAAATTTTTCTATGAACCTAAAAGACTTCTAAAAAATAAAGTTCATTAATTTAAAAAATAATAATAATAAAAAAGACGTAGCACTTAAAAAGTTTAAACAAAATATTTAAATTATGAGTATGCTAAGGAATTAGAGCAAATGTGCCAAAGCTAGAGGAACCCTGAGGCTAAGAAGTCAGGAATGTTTCATCAAGACTTACTTTGACCTTAGCTCTTAGAGGTGACAAGAAAATGACTAAAACCACTCAGTGTGAAGTGAAATCTTCTCTCAAATTTACATTAATAAAAAAATTTTTTTTAATGTACAGTTTTTACCTGCCTCCTTTCCCAACTCCATGCTAGTCAGAGTTTATATTGTTCAATATACAAGGATCAGCTATACAGTAATGTAGCTGGGCTAGATGGAAGTGGTTTGAACCTTGCAATAGTCACCCTCAAGGTTTCTCTGCTTCCACTGTTCTGGGGCCCTCTGCACAAAGCCACATTTGCTCTTCCAGGAGTGTCTTCCTAAGCAAAAATCACTCTTCGCCACTACTTGCTACAAATTAGAAATTTCTGGACTGGGACTAAACTTTTTCTTTTTTCTAAATCTAAATTATATTTTTCTTACCATTTAGCGATAACTATAATTTATATTTTAGTGTATATCCTTCCAGATATAAATTTGCATAAATGTCTATATGCGTTTTTTCTAAAAATGAGGTTATACTTTACATTATTGAGGCTTGGAGGGGTACTAAACTTCTGGTGCTACCTGGGAGAAGGTAGGAATTCCCTTACAAATTCAGGATTTGGCAGAAAACTCTCTTCTCAATTCAAGAGGGACTTCTCTCAGAATATGGTTTAGAATCTGACTCAAAAAAAGCTGACAATGAGGAATTTCACTCAAATTTATGCAAATTTATATATGAATCTTTAGTCACCTCCTTTGCTGCCAGGAGAGTTTGTAGTAGCTTTCCTCCCAGTGGTTACCAGTAGGTAAGATGCTAATACAGGGCCCATAGGGCTTTTCCTTGCAACAGAGCACTCATTTTCCCCCTTCGTGACTTTCTTCATTTATGTGCCAGGATTTGTTAATTCCTGCATCCCCATTTTTCTGTATTTTAGCCAATCCTACTAATTTCTTTCTCCTACTTATTATTTCCCTCTTCTTCATAAATGGCATTAAATTCTAAGTTTACTTTTCTCCATTTTCCTTTATCTTCCCTATGGGCTTCTCTGCAGAAAATCACTATCTTTCTGATTTACCTTTCTACTCTATTCCCATACCTTTTTTCCTCCCTGTTTAGATTATTACTTTTTTAAGTGACAACAATTTTGGATACCAGATAAGAAATTCTTATAGATGTGAACCTGAATCCATCATTTAGCGGGTGCTGGGTGGGAGAGGTACAGATACAGGAGTTTACCTAGGATATTTAAAAATTTGGACAAAAAGAAAGGTACGAGAAGCTAACCCAAAGAAGAAGATGCAGGTGCACAAAGTTAAGGGAGCAAAGGAGTCCCCTACCAGACGGATCCAACCAGACAGTACCAGACAGATCCAACGTAGTTAGAATTTTAAGAGGTCATAAAGGTAAGTTGTTGTCAAAGGAGGCAGATACAGCTAAAGAAACAAGTTCAATTAATTGCTTTCTCAAGCCACCATAAAGGGTGAATAGCTATCAGATGGTCAGACAGATAGGCTGCTTGAAAAATAAATAAACAAATGCAAGAAGAAATCAGATCCTCCACTGAACAGGTGAGCAAGGAATTAAAATATCTATATACTGACAATAACTCAAGACCACACATGTTCATGAAGAGATGGTTAGGAAGGCAGTGTGAGTATGAATTAGCATCTGTCCTCTGCCTGCCAGCCCACAACCACAGAGGGCAGTCACAAACCTCACAGGGCTAGACCAAAAACCTGCCAAGAACCCAGCAATTCCAACTGGGATGAAGATGGGGAGAGCAGATGCCAGGGCTGCTGAGTGGAAATCAGCCCACATCCCAGACCCTGTTATTAGACCAAGCAACAGTATCTTTTCCTAGTTACTTGCTAAGAACCAGGCACATTGCTAGGATCTTTCTAAGGGGCCTACACAGCTTCTAAAATAGTTTTCACTGATCCTGGTCTCCAGTGTAATCCCTTCCATTTAAGCGTATGGTGGACTTGCTTCCAATGAATGAAATATGGCAAAAGTGAAGGGATGTCACTTATTCCCATCAAGGAGCACTCTGTGGGACTCCTGGACACACATACAAGCCTTTCTGTGTCCTCCATTTCTGTTTTTTAATAAGCTTCAGCCACCATGACCTTTCCTGAATTCTAAAGGGCAGGTTCAAAAAGTTGCTAATCAGGGAAGGGAGGGGATGCAGTGACCAAGGAGGAGCATGTCTAGAGACAATAGTGCAGCCTTGGGGCAGGGTCCTGGTTCCTCTTCAAGGAATATACATAACAATATCTTTGAGCCCTTCTATAGAACTAAAACCCCCAACAAATGGAAGATGTTAATTACCTGAGGGAGCTTTCTTCATTCCATAAAGGACCACCACAACCAGTCCCAGGGCTATTAAACATCAGCTTTGAAAGACAATGCAAGCTTGCCCCTACCTTTATCCTTATCTAAGGCCCCCTTTCCCAACCCCCGCCCCGCAAACTATAAAAACGTCTTCTAATCTTTTCCAAGAGGGGCACAGTCTTTAAGGCATTAACCTGCTATGGTCCCCTTTGCCTGACAAAGCAATTAAAGCTATTTTTTTTCTCTCTTCACCCAAAACTCTGTCTCTGCGTTTCTACTCAGCACCCATGGACAGAGGCCAAGTTTCAGCAACAGGAACCAACAATGATTTGTAAAAGCAGAAGTTGTCAAAAGTTATTTCAATTGCTTCTAACCTTGAAATCCTTATCCCTATTTTTCATAAGAGAATTTCAGTTCGTCAACCGTAAATTTTTGTATATAGCGTTTTCAGTAATCTTAGTGCCATATTTAGAGAAAGAATTTACTGGAAATTTTTTTTTTTTGTCTTTTTTAGGGCTGCACCCACGGAATATGGAGGTTCCCAGGGCAGGGGTCAAATTGGAGCTACAGCTGCTGGCTTACAATACAGCCACAATAATGTGGGATCTGAGCCATGTCTGCGACCTACACCACAGCTCATGGCAATGACAGATCCTTAACCCACTGAACGAGGCCAGGGATCGAACTTGCATCCTCATGGATGCTAGTCAGATTTGTTTCTGCTAAGTCATGACGGGAACTCCTGCAGGGAATATTCTGATCTATTTTCATTTTCTGAATCTTTTCAGGGAAAAAGTGCTTGATAGACCAGTTGGGTCATATTAAAACATTACTGTATACTGATTTGAACAAATATTTAAAAAAAAAAATCTTAAGTTTTTAAAGTAATCTAGGAAGTAGGAATGTGGCCTGTATGTTAGTGATACTGAGGAATTTTTAATGTGATGTTTGATAATGGCAAAGTGGTTATTTTTTAAATGTCTGTATCACTTAGACATCATAATAAAGTTTTTATAGGTGAAAAATATGATATTAAAGATAAGTTTTAAAATTCTGCAATTCCCCTAAAACTAAGAGGAAGATATGAAATGGCAAAACAATTACTGATTGTAATCTAGGGATGCATTTTCTCTATTTCTACATATTTCAAATTATCCAAATATAAAATGAAAAAATAAAATGAAATTCATCCAAAGTATTCAAGGAACCAAATGTACAATAAGAATAAATTCTGGCAATCAGATGAATAGGAAAAAATAGAGATTAAATGACTATTCTTTAGATGTTTTCTAAAGAGTTAAATATAGACAGATGTTTCAAAATCCCTTAGAATGGAGCAAAAAAATGAAAAGAAATAAAATATATCACAATCTTAAAATTCTCTTAAAACTTAATTATTCAAAATTAAGACCTTAGGAGAACATCGAAATAATGATGATTTAGGCAAGATAATTATTCAGTTTCTACAAATGGAAACCAGCCATTGCCCTTCACACACACACTTTCAAAGTTCAGTCACATTTGATAAGAACTTTGATATACTCATTTGTATAAAACTATTCAATGTTAGACTAGGAGGAAATCTTAACTGTGTTGTACAGGATATTTTTTTGAGCTACCAGTACAAATTGTCAAACCTTCCAGTTTCAAAATGAGTAGGTTAATAATGTACTCTAATTTCAAATTATATAAGAGGATGATATTTGTTTTGGAAACCAGGCCCTTCTTTGCAAAAATAATAACCACGAAAAATAACCTACAGTTTACCCTTTAACAGTTCTTTCTTTCTTTTTTTTTTTTTGCCTTTTGTCATTTTAGGGCCGCACCTGCGGCATGTGGAGGTTCCCAGGCTAGGGGTCTAATCGGAGCTGTAGCCACTGGCCTACGCCACAGCCACAGCAACACAGGATCCGAGCTGCATCTGCAACCTACACCACAGCTCACGGCAATGCCGGATCCTTAATCCACTGAGCAAGGCCAGGGATCGAACCCGCAACCTCATGGTTCCTAATTGGATTCGTTAACCACTGCGCCACGACAGGAACTCCTTTTACAGTTCTATCTAAGCAGTTCAGAGTAATCAAAGACTTTATTTTAGCCTTGAAACTGAGCAGGACCCCGTGGGGCTCCTGGACCCATAAGCTTTTCTGTGTCCCCCATTTTCTGTTTTTAGGGAATAAGCTTCAGCCTCCATGACCTTCCCTGAGTTCCAGGTTCAAACAGTTGCTAAACAGGGAAGGGAGGGGATATAGAGACAAGGCGGGAACAATCAAGAAACAATAGTACAGTCTTGGGCCAGGGTTCTGGTTCTTCAAGGAATATGCATAACAATATCTTTGTTTTCTTCTGCAGAACTAAGTGAACTAAATTCGGCACTTTCCTTCAGGCTCTGCATGGAGTAAGACATCAGCCAGTGCAGCTGCCAACCTGCAGCACCCCCTGAGAAGAACTCAGGGTGGAGACCAGCAGTGTGGCCCTCTGTGTTCTGAGAAAACTGGAAGAACAGGTCTTCAGATAGTTCGATATTTTTACGACAATATTTTATGAGACTAATTCTTATATCTCCTCATATCTAGAAAAACACTAGAATCCTTCAATAATGACTTATGTCTGTGACTAGCAGCAACCTTCAAGAGACCAGCAGCAAACTTCTGTAAGATGTGTGCATGAATCCATGCACCTCACTGCTTCACCTTTATGACTTATATCTTGATACCTCCCCTTTCTGCTTTGGGGCAGTATTTCAGAGCTATCTGAAATAATGCCTCCTGGGCTGTAGTTACCTGGACAAAGCAAAAGATATCATAGTCATCTGTGAGTACAGCCACTCCAAAAGTTGGGCCAGTGAGCCCTGAGGGAACTCAGGAAAGAAACTAAGAATACTGGCCCATAGCTGAAGTGCATATCAAAGGAGAGATTCCAGTAAACCCAGATTCTTACATCTTAGCATAGAAACTGGTTTTCTGTAAATCTTGTTATCTGTAAACCTTCTAGTTATCTGTAAATCTATTACCTTCCCTTTGTTGCAAAAATTCATATATCCTAGCTTCTTCGCTCACCTCCTTGAGGGGTTTCTCAGGGCTATCTGAGATGTTGTCTCTTGGTGTTAAGTCCTAATTTCAGCCCAAATAAAACTTAACTCTCAACTTTCATGTCATATTTTTCTTTTTTTTTTTTTTAAGTCAACAACTAAAACCCACAACAAATGAAAACAACAGAGGAGGGCTGCAAAAACCAGTCCTGGGGCCACTAAACATGAAGAAGAATGAAAGCTTGATCTAGCCCGATCCTTATTTGTGGCCCTATTTTCTATTCCCTAACTATAAAACCACTTCCTATTCTCTCCCAAAGGAGGGAATAGTCTTTAGGGCATTAGCTTGGCTGTGGCCTCCTTTGCCTGGCAAAGCAACAAAACTATTTTTTTTCTCCTTCACTCAAAATTTTGTCTCTGCATTTCTATTTGGCACTGGTGGATAGAGTCTGAATTTCAGCAATAGCTTCACAGATTTCAAAATCTTGTAAATCTTAGAAATTACATCAGTACTCCATTACCAATCATTCTTATTATTCTACAAATTAATTATGAGTTTGAATATGCTATCTTAATAGTGGGAATGCTTTTGACATAAAATTTAGTCCCAAGTAAAGGTTAATATCTATGCTGAATATATCTAGTGTCTAATGTAGAACGGTTAAAAGGAGTTGGAAAACTACTGCCTTCCAGCCAGATCTGACCCAGCATCTGTTTTCACAGATAAAATCTTACTGGAACTCAGCCACATTAGTTCACTTAGGTATTGTCTAAGGCTGCTTTTATAATAAAATGACAGAACGGAGTAGGTAACTGAGACCATAGGGCCCACAAGCCTAATATGCACTGTACTTTTTATAGACAGTTTGATAAATTCTCATTTAAATAATAACTCTCAGCCAATTGCCAACATCATGGACAATTAATAAAATACCTATGCTATTACAGAGATACAGAGAAATTCTTGTTGAGTTGCATAACTATGAGGCTAATAACAATATTGATGTATGTTCATAATGATAACTCTCAACATAATTTGTGGGAAAATGTTTTTTAAATTTTCTTTAACTAACCAGAATTGGTGCCACAAGCAAGTTGGCAACAGTGATTATTTCTAGAAGAAAAATTCCTCTTTCTCTATGATTTCCACTGTAACTTTGGTAATGAGTTTGTAGTTTGTGTCTAGAAAGAAAAAATAAGTAAAATCCATAAATCCCCAATTCTTAATCTGGAGCTTATTATTGCTGTAGTTATTTTTTCTGGGTCAGAGCAAGAGAGAGAGAGAATGGGAATATTTCTCAAAGACAGTGTTTAATCATACGTGGTTAAAAAAAATAATATCTGAAATAAACGTAGGAGGACTCTTTAACCCCATTCTCCTGGCCACATTATGACTCTCCAACTGTAAGTCTGAACATTATATCTTGCTCATTTCTTAAAATTCTTTGCTCCTTCTTCAACATTATATAGGGATATCAAGGTATTTCAAATGGAGCTAGGGATGTATTTGTTATGGATTTGTTAAGGAAAGTAGATTAAGCAAACAGATGAAATACAATGATCATAGAATTTATGTGCCCAGTTTTCAAATTTCAACTTAAATCCATCTAGACAGTTTGGGATTTTTTTTTTAATAACATCATGATGGTTAAAAAGAACACGGCATTGACACTCATGAAGGGTATGACTTTATTATAGCAGAAACTTGAGTTTATTTGGATTTTGGTATTTCTTGGAAAGGCCTGCTATAAGCATTTATCAAGCTAGATATTTGTGTTGCAGAGGAAACTAAGACTTTCCTGAGAGATAAAGAATCATCAAAATCTTATAAATTATTATAAGATTTATAAAAGGAATCTGAACAAGATCATTATAAAAAGTTTTTTTTCCTAATACTATAAAGATGAGGCATAATATCTTACAACATGTTAATAGAAATCTTCAAAGCTAGTCTCATATAGCACTTATTTAGTCAATGAGTGGATTTATAGTGAGGCTGCAGTCAGTCATTGGTGTTTATGTGGTAAATAAAGCAGTCACAGAGTTCTTGTCATATAAACTATTGAAACTAACCAGAAAATGAACTGATGCATCAAATCTCATTCTAGACTTACATTTAAAGCATATGTACATTGATCACAGTGATGGTATACCTCAAACTCTATGAAATCTTCACTGAAGAGAGCGATGTCTCAAAAATTACATAGTGACCTATCTGGAACTTTGGGCAAATCTATTAACTACCAAATTAAAGATTCTTTCTACTGAAATGACTAGTAAACTACATGAGATTATGTACTCTGCCTATTGTCACTTCAGTGTTTGTATTTATTTACTTAATTAATTTATTTATTTCTTTATTGCATTTTAGGGTCACACCTGCAGCATATGGAGGTTCCCAGACTAGGGGTCGAATCGGAGCTATAGCTGCCAGCCTATGCCACAGCCACAGCAACACCAGATCTGAGCCACATCTGCGACCTACACCACAGCTCACGGCAACGCTGGATCTTTAACCCACTGAGCAAGGTCAGGGATTGAACCTGCAACTTTATGGTTCCTAGTCGGATTCGTTAACTGCTACACCAGTAATGGGAACTCCCACTTCAGTGTTTTTAATAAAATAAATTGGTATATTGCCAACTTAAAATTTTTTTTTCAAGAGAAGTGATTTTCCAGGTATCTGGTTATCCACTCGTATTTTTGAAATGTGTTATCAAGTTTTTTGGTTTGTTTGTTTGCTTTTCTTTTACAAACAAGAGTGTAATATTGTTGATACATTTTAAAGGACAAGGTTTATCCTTTGCCAGACATATTTTAAATTTGTGCAGCCCATCTATGCAACGTACTGATTGCTTAGTAATACCAAGGGCACCTTATATCCTTTTATAGGGAAAACTTCAATTTGGATAAAGTGTGTTAAGTTTTTTTAATTGATTGTATTTTTTGAAAACATCTTTTGCTGAGAAAATATGCTTTTCTAGTATCTAGAGATGCTATTGTGATAATAAATGTATACTGTATTATTTATTTTTAATCTATATTTTATTACTGATAGTGATTTGATAAGAGCTTCTCCCTTTGGAGTTCCTGTTGTGGTTCAGCAGAAACGAATCTGACTAGTATCTATGAGAATGCAGTTTCAATCCCTTGCCTTGCTCAGTGGGTCTGGTATCCAGCATTGCCATGAGCTGTGGTTTAGGTCGCAGATGCAGCTTGGGTTCTGCACTGCTGTGGCTGTGGCAACGGCTGGCAGTTGTAGCTCCAATTCAACACCTAGCCTAGGAACCTCCATATTCTCTGAGTGCAGCCCTGAAAAAGCAAAAAAAAAAAAAAAAAAAGAAAAAAGAGCTTCTCCCTTAATAGATGAAATATGAGACAAAGGCTACGTCCAAATAGCATTGAAGAAAACTAGACACTTTGGAATTTTTCTTTTGCTCAACTAACAGTTTCTTCAAGTGGTAATAGTGATAGAGATACTTGTGCATTAAAAATATGCATTTATATGAGATAAGGTATTATTTATTGCTGTACATAAATAAAAAGGTCCAGAAACACATTAGATTTGAGTTGTAGCTTGCTGAGGAGTACTTTTAAAAAATAATTATCCTCATTAATAAAATTTACAGTGGAAGTAGATATTTTAAAAGTTATACTTTCAAGTTTATTTGTATAATATTATAAAATTAAAATATTTCCCTCTCCCATTTTGTAGTTATAAGTGAAATATACAAAGATTTACGACAGTAAGTCTTGAGAATATGAAGAACTGCAAATTGCCATATCATTAAGAACCATTGTTTTAGAAAGTAAACAACCTAAAATTGGACTTGAATTTCATAAAAACTTCTTTGTATGGTGAAGGTATGGGAAAAGGGATATTTTTGCCTTAGTATGCAGATAGGTATTATTTCGCATGTATTTATTTTTGTGGTTTTTTGACCCTCAGCATTCTGCCATTTATCACAATCAACAAAGCATTCAAGGACCATAACTTTCTAATAACTAGGTGGATTTTAAAAATCACAGAATGAATCAGCTAACTTCACTAAAAAGCAAAATACAATAGCAAATTGCAAAATTATTGGATTTTTTAACACAAAAGTATGAATATTTCATAAAGGTATGGTTCAAAAATTATTACTTAGAAATTGCAAGGTGTGTCACATGAGTAACCACCAGTGATAATGTTGAGTTTATGTATATCCACTAGTTGTACAATTTTCCAAGTTGCTGAGAATACTA
The DNA here is from genome assembly GCA_004024745.2 of Catagonus wagneri. Lineage (NCBI taxonomy): Eukaryota > Metazoa > Chordata > Mammalia > Artiodactyla > Tayassuidae > Catagonus > Catagonus wagneri. The sequence continues at coordinate 19,142,685 of PVHT021183518.1, read as the reverse complement.
AAGATTAAAGCATTACAGGTAGATACAAATATCAGTCAATATGCTGAAATTTTCACGTTAGCCATTTTTGTGAAACAGTTCCTCCACCAAGGCAATTCACCATCACTGCTATGAAGCTGTGTAATTGATTGATTTGATTTACACATTCACTTTCTTCCCTTCCCACCTTTTTAGTGACAGTGCTAATGAACTGTCGAATGACTAGAAAAGAACAGTCAAATTCTGACAGTGGGAATACCAAGAAATGAGGGACACAGCAGAAAGCCTATTAAGTTATCTGTGTGTTTTTATTAATAGAGAAGTGAATGTAATGAGCTTTTGCTTAATTTGGGACATCTTCAGTTTTTATTCTCTGGATACTTTGTTCCTCATATCTGGCACAGAAATAATTCTGTTGACACTTTAACTGTCTAAATATATCCCATTAATCTTAGCATTTACCTGAAGAGAATGTATTACAGGGGAAAGCCATTGATTGGTTCCAGAATTCTTCATTAAAGAACTGTCGACAGCCTCAGTTCTGGTGTCAAAAGCTGAATTTCTTTAAGCACTAACTATGCTCTTTGGCAGAGCTTGGTAAGTGGATGCCAAGTCTACACTTGATTTCTATAACCAGAACAAAAACATGGAAAAATACTGCTTCCAATTGTCTCAATGAACTATCACTGATATTTGACAAAATACTCTCATCCAAAAGGAAAATTAAAGGACATTAAGTGACATATTACGATTTTTTTCTTTCCTTTTCTTTGGCTTTTTTTTTTTTTTTTTTGCTTTTTTGGGCCGCACCCATGGCATATGGAAGTTCCCAGGCTAGGGCTGAATCACAGCTACAGCAGCTGCTGGCCTACACCACAGCCACAGCAATGCCAGATCTGAGCCGCATCTGCAAGCTTCACCACAGCTCATGGCTACCCTGGATCCTTAACCTACTTAGCGAGGCCAGGCCTCTAACCCGCATCCTCATGGATACTAGCTCGATTCATATCTGCTGCACCACAATAGGAACTCCTTAGAAATTAAAGTTTAATTTTACATAAAAAGAATTTCAACAACAGGTTGTGCTAAAAAGAGTATTTAGAATAATACTCCAAATAGCATCAATGAAGGTATATGGAACTAATTTAATCAGAGCAAGTAAGTTCACTAGTATAAGTTGACGAACTTACACATGGAGTACTGGGTTTGGAGCTGCTGAAAGCCGAGTGACATAGGGACACTGAAGTACTTGATACATAAGAATTGAAGAAGGTTTAGCCGATAGAATCTAAGAATAACATCAATTTGATAATAGATTAATATGTATTCTTATTATTTAGTAATTAAATAATAATTAGAATTCTATCTGGGTACAGGGTTGACTATGTGATTATTAACAAAATGAAAGTGAGTCAAAATTTTTTTCTGAGCCCCTGCTTTCCCAGAATTGTTTGGGAAATAGCAAATGACTTTGCTATTTAGGTCTTATTGTTTTCACATCTGGTATATCTTTTGGGGGTTATTTCTTGTCTTGACCTTTCCATTTTCCACTTAATTGACAAATTACTGCATACTCCCATTTTGATATCTTAAGCTTTGGATTTCTAACTTGTTTGATTCTTCTTGTCTGGTCCCAATAGCTCCACTGACATTATCTTGCCCAGTGTTATCTTCATCGAGATTGTTTCCATCATTCCACTAGGCAGTCCTGCCCTTCTGCCTGGTATGAGCTTGTAAAATTGATGGCTCTATGATTATCTACCACTTCAGCCAACTACATGTAGTTTATTGTGTTCTATCTTTAGCTCAAAGCTGGGTTGCCAATAGCCACTGCCTTTTAAAAAAACATCAGTGCAATCTAATTGTCTGACTGGTTTCACTTCGCATGATAATTTCTAGGTCCATCCATGTTGCTATAAATGTTGGTAATTCGTTCCTTTTAATGGCTGATTAATATTCCACTGTGTGTATGTACCATATCTTCCCTATCCACTCCTCTGTGGGTTTGGGATACAAAATCTATAAAACTGACTTGTGATGATTTATGTACATCTAAAATTGAAATAAAATCCATTAAGGAAAAAAAATCAGTGCAGTAAATAGCTTCCTATTTTGTTCTGTTCGTCTTCCTCTTCATGTCAATTTGCTGCGTGGAGGGTAGTTTGGTACCCCATGGGAAAATGAATATTAGAGATGCCAATACATTTCCAGTGATTAAGTCTATCTAAGATAAGTTTGATGGGGTTCAGGGTGGGAAAACAGAAATAGTGAAATGGCAGTTTCAGTCCAGCAAGGGTAGATATGGGAGATATAACCAACTCAGAATGGGTTCTGAAAATCATATTAGACAGAGTTAGAAAGGTTGTGGTTATTATCATCTCAAATAGCCAAGGCAGAATGAATTGAAAACATATCTGGGTTAAACAAAACTTAAGTCATTTACAAAATACAATCATCAACGTTCATATCCAATGAAAGAGTCAAGAAGCAATATCAGAGATACACCCAAGATAGTTGCACTGAAAATATTCTTGCCCAGTTGGAGAAAATTCTGCTTTCTCACCATCCACAAATGTGTATACATAAAAGAGAATTTTCACCTGGAGTTAGCTTGGTGTTCAGAGGACCCCACTGTCCCATGGGCATGCCAGGTCATAACATCCAAATTTAACCGAAAAATATTCCCCAATTTATAAAGGACTTCAAATTCACTGGTCTAGTTAGGATTTGAGTTGAGAGTATAAGGTGAGTTTTCCCATGTTTTTTCTAGAGTACTAAAGAAAACTTTTAAATACAATCTTAGTCGCACAAATATGACAACATCAGGGAAAATGAGGAACAGCTTATTGAGTAATACTGATTGACTAATCCTAGAAACATAGTAGTAGACATTTTGCTATACCATTTTTACACCTGGTTAAACTACATTTTCAGGAAGAAAAAAGTATGTTCTCTTTCATCTGGGACCTAGGATGGGACAAAAACTTTAAGATTCAAACTTTAACATAAGCAATGTATAGGGGAAAAAAATTTGCCATGCCCAGATATCTCTTTGGCATGTGGATTAGTTCAAACAGAAAATAATCAAGGCCCAAAAGACTCAGGAAGAAACTTTTCCCCTAACTGTCCAAAGAATTTAGACAGACGGCCTATTGCAAAGAATAAAGGTATTAGCTAAGATTAATCTGCAATATATATGGGCTAGGTAGGGTGGGGGAAGCTCTTATACCAGAGTTCACTCTTTGTCCTGTTGTCTTTGTCTGGGTCAGCAAACATTTGTTTACCAAACATTTGTTTTTCTATCTCCTGCAATTGCCCTCCTCCCTTTTGAGTACCAAATCACTACCTGAAACATCCTCTTTAATCTTTTGCTGAAGACTTTATTTGAGGTGAGGGGTTCAGTCATTCTGGTGAGTTACTCCATATTCCTGGGTCTTTCTTATGTATAAATGTCACTAAACTTTGATTTATCTCTTACTTGTCTGTCGTATCAATTTAATTCTAAGAAGAACTGGAAAGGGTAGAGGAAAACTTCTTCCTCCCCAACAATAGTAACAATTATTCCTGTATAGATTTCTTCCTATTGTTTTAGTCATTTTAGAACAACTGCTTTCAATTCATTTTAAATAAAATTGTCTTCTACAATATATTTCAATAATATAAAAGGGGTCCTTACTGGCATTATGACCCAGCATTGCTGTTCGCAGAATCACAGGGTTTGTAATAGAATATACAAATATCTGTTCCTACTCAGAGTCTGTTCTGGAGATTCTTCAGAGTAACAGTGACTTTAATCAACACTATTATCAGAAATATGGTCTCCAATCTTTCTTAAATGACCTAGGCACAATCAGAATATTCTATATATCATGAACATAATTTCCAAACACCAAGATCAGGAATATCAGACCATAAGATCTCCCACTAGCTACTATTTTGGAAACAGAGGCAGGATACTGATTAGACATTCTTTACCACATGCCCACCCATTAACTTAAACCTTGTATTTTTACTTTTACTAACATTATTTCATAGCTGGAAGTGAAACATTATAACTGAGGCAGTGAAACTTCAGCTAGAAACTCTCAGCTCCTTTACCCTAGTTCACCATTAACTTAGCTTGTTACTGATAGAGAAAGCTGTTGATGCATATTGAGATTGAAGATTAGTTGTTCTATAGGCTTTGCCTTTGTGCTTTATTCTTTAGGAATGGCTAACCAAAGATTTATGGCTCAGATAAAATTCCAACCACAAGGGAGACCTGATGGCTACTTGAAACTATATGATAGAGATAAGAATCTTTGAAGATAGAAAGACTACCTCCTTGAGAACGTGGCTCATTCCTCTTTTCTCTATATAACCTCTGCACAAAACCTGGGGAGTTAGGATTTGGTTCTTTGGAACTTGAGTCTACCTTCTCCTTAGGATTTCCAGCTTCCTCAATAAAGCTATCTTTCCTTTTATCTGACATTTATCTCTCAGTATGGGATTCTTGAGAAATGAACAGCTGAAATTGAATGTGGTAACATTTTTAATGTTACCACACTGGGGTCACTGAATATAAAGCTGTCACTGAGTGTAAAGAATGTCCATATGACATTTCAAAGAAGTATACACTCTTACCTCTATTAAGCAATGTTGCAGCAAATATTAAGAAAGCAGTCTGTAAACTGGACATTTTCCTTTCATTCAGATTCACATTTTCAAAAGGTTAACAGTTCAGTTAAATTTACCATCCCAAGAAAGTCCTTACTAAATCTGATGAATTACTTGGTACACAGAATGCTTACATATGAGAATAAAAATATCTGAAGGACAGAAATTAAATGTTGAGCATTTCTTTCTATAACGAGACTTTTAAAAAAACTTATGATAATATGGAGAATATATCTGGAAATCATTAAGCACTTTGAACTCAAGTATTATGAAGTTTTCAGAGATTTGTTATTGTAAATGCCTAGCATAGTCTATTTTGATATACAAATTTAAGTATAAAATTTAACTAATTTTTTACACTCTTAAAGTTAGGATTCACAGATCACCAATTACTCTCTTGATTCAAAAATTTCTCCTGACCTCATTTGGGTCACCATTAGACCCTTATACTTTGAGATATTTCAAATCGATTTAAAATTGTTTCTCACATTGATTGAAAACCCACCCTCTCAAGCCCTGCACATGGCAGTAATACAGCCCTCGTGTTTCCTCTCTTATATATGACAACAATTTAAGGAAACACTCTTATTGTTCATAAAGTCATTTCACATTTGCTATAAATTGTAGAGCCTTCCACTCTTGATAACATACTAGTTGGTCAGTGTCCTTCACATATTCTGTATTACATTTTTAGTCCAAAGTAATGTTATGATGAACAAAATCAATATCAGTTTTTCCTTTGAACTACCATCCCAAGAAAGTCCTTACTAAATCTGATGAATTATTTGGTACAAGTCTTCACTGATTATCATTTTAAAAGTCATTGTATAAATGTGAACATTTATATCTGTTAAATTTCATTGTCATCACCTACCTTACCCATGGTCCCTGGTGAGCTGACTCTGGATCATGTAATCCCAAGCTCTGATCACAAGTGATTGGACTGAATATGGGTTCACATTTATATCTGTTAAATTTCATTGTCATCTCCTACCTTATCCATGGTCCCTGCTGAGCTGACTCTGGATCATGCAATCCCAAGCTCTGATCACAAGTGACTGGACTGAATATGGTTCCACACTTCTCTTCAAGAACAGTCATTTTATTGACTATTCAGGAATGTATTTCTTTGGTGACCTATATCAGAAAGATGAGAATAGCTGATTAGGCCACTCATTTCAGGAATTAAAACACAGACAGTGTAACTCAAAGTGATAGTTTTACTTCTTCCTTTCCAATCTGGATTCCTTTTATTTCTTCAAATTCTCTGATTGCTGTGGCTAGGACTTCCAAAACTATGCTGAATAAAGTGGCAAGAGTGGACATCCTTGCCATGTTCCTGATCCCAGTGGGAATTCCTTCAGCTTCTCACCATTGAGAATGATGTTAGCTCTGGGTTTGTCATATATGGCCTTTATTATGTTGAGGTAGGTTTGCTCTATGCCTACTTTCTAAAGGGTTTTATCAGAAATGGGTGTTGGATTTTGTCAAAGGCTTTTTCTGCATCTATTGAGAGGATCCTATGGTTTTTATTCTTCAGTTTGTTAATGTGGTGTATCACACTGATTGATCTGAGAATATTGAAGAATCCTTGCACCCCTGTGATAAATCCCACTTGATCATGATTTACAGTCCTTTTAATGTACATCATGATCAAGTCTGGTTTTCTAGTATTTTGTTGAGGATTTTTGCATCTATGTTCATCATGTGCCTAGTTCATTTATGTTCATCAGTGAAATTGGCCTGTAATTTTCTTTTTTTTTTTTGTGGTATCTTTGTCTGATTTTGGTATCAGGGTGATGGTGACCTCATAGAATGAGTTTGGGAGTGTACCTTCCTCTGCAATTTTTTGGAATAGTTTCAGAAGGATAGGTGTTAGATCTTCTCTAAATTTTTCAAAGACAGTATGTCTCAGAGAGTAATATGTGTGCCAGCAGTGGCATACAAAATTATTTTATGTGATATATGCATGATTTACGCAAAGGATGTTAAACATGTTTGTTTGTTTATTTATTACTGAAAGCACATCAAGCCCACTGTTTAATGGACAGCAATTGTTTAGAGCAGGGTAAGAAAAAAAGATCAATTTAAAGTTGATTAAAAGAAAAAAATACTAAGTAAATAAAAAGTATTTTAATAAAAACAAATAACTGAACAAATGACTGAAACATATTTTGATGATAATTCCTCTGAGGTCAGTTTTTATTTCAACATTTATCTAGCCAACCTTCCTAAGAATATACTGATTCAAGTTTTATAATAATATATCCCATATTTCCTTTCAGTCACTGATAAATTGGGGAGCAATCCCAATAGATCTCATAGATAGAAAAAAGGAAACTAGCAATGACTAGTGCCAATTTTCTTCAAATCAAGTCCCACTTCTTACATATCAGCTAATGCAAAGCCTCCCCAATCTACCAGAGCAGAGTTACTAACTCTGGGTCTGTGCTCCCATAGCGGTTTGTTTTCATTTCCCTTTTTACGGAGGTTTAGAATCATGTCTATTTTGTTGACTTTCCAGGAATATATGAGTGTGTGTACGTATGTATATTATATGTAATATCTAAGACATAGAGCTGCTATTTTTTAATCAAACAAAAGATTGTAGTTGAAACTCTTACAAGTTATTTTTTTCATACAAAGGTGACAGGTAATGGTAAAGACAGAAATATCAAAAGGCTTAGAAAGGTGACCTTTCTATAATGAGGAAATGGGGAGAAAAGTGAAGAGATAAGGCTTAGGACAAGACGGACATGGATTTGAAGTCCTGCTTTTCTACTTAGTAGCTAAGTGAAACTGAAGCATATCATTCATTAATACGCCCAAGTCTCAACTTTCTTCTCTGTACAATGGGAAACTGCATGTAAAGTGCTAGGAACAAAGTAAATCCATCTAATAACTACTAACATTGTATTATTCTTATTTCTTCTTTCAGAAAAAAAAAATGATGCGAATGTTACTGAACTGAACTCTGCAAGGTTTGGCTGCTTACTGCTGGAAAGCCAATACTCAAGAGAAAAGTGTTGGTTGGAAAAGGATAGGTTGTTTTATAGAAGGCCAGGAACCTGGGGGAAAGGTGAACTTGTGAAACAAATTCTGAAGAATCTACTCAATCATGAAAGTTTTTAAAGGAGACACATGGGGGGAGGGGGGCGGAGGGGCCAGTGATCAGAGTTTCATTCTCTTTCACTAAGTGCAGAATTTCTTCTTCTGGTGAGGTAACAGGGTGTTGTTCCAGGAACTTGTGTTCAGCCTGAAGTTACCATCTGCCACCTGGGTAGCAGCCCTAGCTCCTACAGAATTCAAGGTAGGGGGGAAAAGATTCCTTGTAGGAACCAGGACTCTATCCTTTAGATGCACGATGTTTCTTGAGTGTTCCTACTTTCTTTCTGCATTCCCTCCCTTCCTGGATAAGGAACTGTTTGAATCTGCCCTGGGGAACTTGGGGAAGATCAGGGAGGCTGAATGAAGACTATTTTCCTACAAATAAGAAATGAGGGTCAAGGAAAGGATTTGTACTCAGCAGGGTCTCACAGGATCCTGCTCTGTTCCACAAAGTTTTTAGAATAAACTTTGATATGACTCCATAAAAACTTCTCACAAGCATTTTTTATTTAAGTAAACAAAGAGACCAAAAAAAACTGAATCAGTGATATTCACTTTATGATGTAGCTTATGAAAGATGAAAAATTGAAAAAAAAAGAGAACACATTTGAATTCTCTATTTTAGTTTTCTTTTGGATTCTTGTTAGTTTATTGATTTTGAGGTCCTTATTTTTATTTTTAAATGAAATTTATACATATATATATCTGAAACTATTTTAAAGCAGTCAATATCCTAGTAAAAGTTTATTCCAATTAAAATGAAATCAGTTGATATAAAATGTTTTAACTCTAATTGACAGACACTAGTTAATTAAAATATTTTAATTCTAATTGTTACAAATTAATTGTTACAAGCTCCTTATATGAGATTGTAAGGTACAAGATACCTAAGGTAATCTTCCTGCATATAATATAAAATTGGACTAGTTTTGCATATTCCTAATTAAACACAAATTTCCTCAGAGCATTTAGTCTAAGACATCTGAATAGAAATTGGTTAGCTTTTTATTTTAATAATTTTAACCACTAGTATTTACAACGTGTAATTTCAGAAATTTAAAGACAAAGAAATTATTTACACTCAAATTCATTTATAGAGGGAAAATATGCAGCAATGCAATTTTAATTTGTGTTTCTTGTAGGATAATGCCAAAAAAGATTTGATAAGAGAATGACAGAGAGTAAAATATAATATATATATATATTTTTTTTAATATACAAGCACAACTGTATTTTTTTCAGCCTTCCTTCTAATTAGAAATTGTCACTATGGTAGACAGTTAATTTTAGAGTGTGTCCTTCCGCAAAGTAGGAGTATTAAATGAATGTACAATTTCATTGCAGTGTAATATAATTAGAAAATCCTTGTTGAATTGTTGACATAAGAAAAGACATTAAAAACCCAGTCATGGACCTTTTAAAAAATTAAATTCCATTAAATGGAGAAAATCAGTGAACTCAGTCACAAAGGTAAAATAAGAAAATTGAAGTGGTCAATACTTTGTAGCCCTATGTGCTCAGCTATCTATGATTTGTTTTAGAAAAAGTGACCCTGATAGCAGGAAATTGAAAACAAGATACTCCTACATATATTGTTCCTCACTATGTTTTTAACAAGCAATGGTTGCTATATACTCAGAAAGCATGCTTGAGGATGGATGACTACTCAAGCAATGCAAGTGGCTTATGCTGTTACTGAATATAAAATTAAAAAAATTTTTTTTTCTTCCATGGCCACTTCTAACATACTATATACTTTATGTATTTAACTTATTTATAAAATATCTTTCTTCATCATAGTTAAAGTTCTTTAAAGACAATAATACATAGAAGAGAACCTAGGACAAAATAAGTGCTCAATCAATATGTGTTGAATAAATAAATGAAGGTGAGAATGAATAAATGAAAGTAATAATTTATCTTTGAATCATAGCTCTTAACACAGGAAAGGCAGAATAATAACTTTAAAGTTTCCAGGGTTAATCAGACATGGACTCTTTTTTCAAAATGTATATGGTCCAGTAGAAGAAATTAATCATCTTTATAAGTAACTTTAACACTGTATAGGGAACGCTGGGCACTTAAAGGTCAACGAAGTCAATAAGACACAAAAAAATAGACTGCATTCAGTTCATGAAATTAGAGAAGTTTCATGGAAGAGATGGCATTTGAAGTAGTTTTAAAAGATAGGAGAGAGTCCTCAAGAAACCAGAGAAGAAAGATCTTGAGGTCATCTCCTCCTATGGGTACACAAAAACTACAATTCACAGAAAAACTATTGATGAGAAAGACCGGGGCCTACTAGAAAAGATCTTTTACAATCAAAGATAAAAAGAATAAACCACAACAAGATGGGTAGGAGGAGTAGAGCTGCAATATAGTCAAGACCCATACCCTTGGGTAAGCAATCCCTAGAAGGAAGAATAATTACAATCGCAGAGGTTCTCCATGGCCTGGGGTGTTAGGCCAGGAAGATGAGCCCACAGAGCATTTGACTTTGAAGGCCATTAGGGCTTACTTTTGGGAGACACAGAGGGCTGTGGGAAATAAAGACTTTACACTCTTAAAGAGCATACACAAAAATCTCATATTCTCTGGGACCCAGGAAAGAAATAGCAATTTGAAAGGAGTCTGGATCAGACATACCTCCTAATCCTGGATAGTGTCTTGGAGTGGCAGGAAGAAACCGGAGCTCACTCTGGGGACTTAGACACTGGAAATAGCCACTTTGGGGAGCACAGTCTACAACGTGGACTTTGGTGCTGGCCATTTTGGAATCTTCCCTCTAGCTTATTAGTCTCATGGACCAGCTCTGTGCCCAACCACCAGCCTATAGACACAAATACTGAGACCCCCTCTGGACAAGGAATTAAGTGACCTTGGAAATAGCTTCACTGACCAGCAGACAGGCTTTCTTAAGACTTCCTGAGGCCACAGCAGCCCGTGGACATGGCTCTGCCCACCAAAGGGCAGAGAACCCAGTGTAGGCACCATATACAAGAACCCCATGATGAAGAAAAAAGCTTTAGACAAAATTCAACATCCTACAGTGGGATCAATATGATGAAATAAGGTTATCCCATTCTCTCACAAACACATTAAAAAAAAAAAAGTGCATGTAGAATGAATCACACCGAACATCTCCTGAACACTGACAAAAGAACTCAGACCTCCAAAAAGGGCAAGAAACGGTCCACATAAATGGGTATAACAAAAGAGAAAGAAAAGAGAGAAAGAGAAGAGAAAAAAGGAAATCAGGATGGGACCAGCATTCCTGTGAGGGAGCTGTGAAGGAAGAAAGGAATCCACATCGTAGGAGGCAACCTAAAAGAAGGCGACATCAACCAGGAAGGGAATTAGGTGGGCCTCAAAGCCCCAGAGAAAAGTACAGCAGCTGGACTAAGGTGAGCAAAGCAGAGGGAGTCACAAAGACCATCAATATCAATGCACAAGACAACACAGCCTGAGATATTCAGATAGGGGCTGGGCACTGAAATTACAGCTTCAGAGAATAAGAAAAATATAAGCAAAATAAAAAACACAGGAACTATTCCCAATTAAAAGAACAAGAGAATTCCCCAAAAGGAACAAAAGGAAACAGACGTCTGGAGCCTAATAGATACCAAGTTCAAAAAGGAGGCAATGAAAATATTGGAGGATGAATCCCACAGTGTTTCAGCTCCAGATATCCAGGGAAGAGGGGAAAGGAGGGATTCCTCATCCAGATATGGTGCACTAACTTTAACTAGTATATTCTCAATTTAAAATTTTAGGATCAGGGAAAATCCCCCACAAAATTAAAAAAAATTTTTTTAAATTAATTTAATCAGAATTTTGTTTTTATGAGATTCCTCCATAGGTGCTACTGTATAATTCAGACCAGCCTAGAGGTTAAAATAAGAGGAGAGCTGCCCAACTCAATGAGCCTATTAAGACGTCTAAGGCCATTTCTGAGTACCTGGGATAGTACAGAAAATTATTCTGGGGAGCCTTGCTTCCTTAAAAGTGATATAATAAAAATTCAGATGGAAGTCATTTTTGATTTTATGTCATCTTGACCTGCTAAATCTCCTATTTAGTATCTTTTACCCCATTGGAAGGCTTTAGAAGAGTTTCCCTAAATTGTACTTTTGCCTCAATTTCAAGATGTGATAGTTTCCTTTCAATTTTCTGGCAGAGAATTTGATCAACTTGTCACCATTACTTACTATTTTATTCTTATATCTCCTTTAGTTTCTTTACCAGGAAGTATCACTCTAGCATAGACAAACTGGCCCAGAAGGAATTCACATTAACATATAAAGTCTGGATACATAGGCCCTAACTTGATTCGGAAATGCCACAATATGGGAACAAACCCACATTGCAGTTGAAAAGCTATCTAATGGGGCCTAAATGGCAGCTCTAGAGATCTGACAAATCTGAAAGATTTTGACCCACAATGATCAAGCCTCCTATTCTCACATACAGAATGCATACTTAAAAGTAAGGCTCCTTATAGTCTGGTATACCTGAGGAGATTCCTCTTTTTTTTTTTTTTTTTAAGCTGTTGAAAATCTGAAAGGACACTTGCTATTAATAGCTATTAATAGCTTTAGGACAATTGAGAGGGATATCACATAGCTCCCTAAGCCTCAAACCTTAAGATCAAATAATTGGAAGGACAAACAGGACTTTATGTAGACCAGAGCTCAAGTTTTATAAAAGTTAGACTAAGGCATTTTTTTCCCCAAAATGTATATGAGAGTTCAAAGATTGATTTGAAGGTAGATTTTGGAGTTCCCGTTGTGGCACAGTGGAAACAAATCCAACTAGTAACGATGAGGTTTGGGTTCAATCCCTGGCCTTGCTCAGTGGGTTAACTTTCCGGCTTTGCCATCAGCTGTGGTGTAGGTCACAGACACGGCTTGGATCCTGTGTTGCTGTGGCTGTGGTGTAGGCCAGCAGCTACAGCTCCAATTTGACCCCTAGCCTGGGAACCTCCATATGCCGTAGGTTTAGCCCTGAAAAGCAAAAATAAATAGATAGATAGATAGATAGATAGATAGATAGACAGACAGACAGACAGATTTTAAAAAGGCAGATTTTAAGAAATGTAAATAAAGTAAGGAAGGAAGGGAAGGAAGGAGAGAAGGAGAAAGACCTTAAAACTTTTCTGAGCATATTTCAATACAAAGATTTTTAATTTCTTCTTTAAATTTTTGTTCACTTTAATTTTTTCCATTACAGTTTCCCTAAGAAGCATATGAAATTATCAGGTATTAACGCATAATTTTACTTTGGTTTTATTTTCATATCTTTATATCTGTTTTATCCCCCCATTTTAATTCCACTTATTTCCTCCCTTCTCTACCCTAATTTTCTTCCGACTTCTATTCCATGTTTCAGAAAGCATACATTTTCATCCTTGCTTGTGGCAGAAATAAGATGAGCACCTCTCGTTAAATCATGTTATCAAAAAAAAAAAAAGTTTTGCAACATCCATTCCATACATATCGCACCTCAAAATTCTCTCGTAGGAGGAGGGGAAGTACTTTGACCACAGCGCTACTGATGGATGTGAGGCTAGCATCAGGCTTATTTAACAAGACTCTACAGCTCCTGGTTTTTCTGCCCTGAATGCTCCCCAGTGTGTTTCACAGATGCTGCAGCCTTGTTGTGAAGACTCATTCAGTTCCATTCCCCAGCTCTCTCTGAAGATCACTCTGAAGCCAAAATGGGCCTAGGCCAGGCAGGTTATTTCATAAAAATCAACTGGGATTTCTTTTATTTCCTTTCATCACTTGACTCCTAGTTAAGTCTCTGGTGGGGAATTTTCATGGTTACCATCTGATATCTTTAGCTCAAGAAGGACAATTGCACTCTGTAACTGGAGGCTTCATCTCAGCTTTAAATTGGAAATTTAACACAGAAAGTGTCTCAAAGTCAGCAGCAGAAAATTAGGATATGGGGAATCTCTGTTATTTACATACTCTCTCTCAACATATGGCAGTGTCCGGAGATGCCAGCTACAGTCACTCTTAATTAAAAAATTAGGTGGTAGATATACAGAAGTATGAAGGCTTTCCTCCAAGCTCTTTTACATTATTAAACCTTTCCATATGTCCACCAAAGAAAAAAACAGTTAAAAAAAAAAAAAGAAAAAAAGGAGTAGGGCAACAAAAGCCCAGAGATTGCAGAGGTCTGCTTTTCTTGATTTAATATCATATTAAAATTATATGAACAGTTTTGTATAAAATTTGAAATTTTATGGGACAATGATGGTTTCATTAGAACACATGAATTTTTTTTTTTTGTTTTTTTGTCTTTTTGCCTTACCTAGGGCCACACCCGTGGCATATGGAGGTTCCCAGGCTAGGGGTCTAACAGGAGCTGTAGCTGCCGGCCTTCCCCACAGCTACAGCAACGCGGGATCCGAGCCGCATCTGCAAACTACACCACAGCTCACGGCAATGCCAGATCCTTAACCCACTGAGCAAGGCCAGGGATCGAACCCACAACCTCAAGTACACATGAATTTTTAATCTGTAATAATTTGCAGATTGCTGGCATTATTTTCCTTTAATTTGTTTAAACAAATTAGACTTCAAAAAATGTATATCATAAAAGAAGAATGTATGATCAATTTATAAAATAAACCACTTTCAATCATTTTTAGGTATACTTTTAAACAACTATGTTAATTACAAATCTATAACTCCTTTACCTACCAAGCATTTTCTAGTATGGTTTATGTCAATTGTACTAGACAATTAACAGCATTTCTAATAAAATACCCCTCAATTGAATTGAAAAAATATTCACTGATTTATACACTATTTTTGCTTCTCAATTACGGTCAAAGTCTTACCTGCAATTTACAGGGCTTTGTAACTCTATTTGATCTCTTCCAAAATTTTTGGAAAATTACCATCTCTGCAAATATTTCCTCTGCTTTAGTCTACTTACCTCTATTCTTCAATCCCAAGTAAATATATATTAAACCTTCTCACTATAAACTCTGGGTCTCTTTATTTTGTTCTTTTTTATATTTTGCTTCTTTAGCTTCCTTCTGGAGGGTTTCTTGTGATCTATTTTCTCATTCATGAATTCTTTCTTTATTGGTGTCTAATCTGCCCTTCAATCCATCCCAAGTTCTTTTTTTTTTTAATTTATAAGGCTGCACATGTGGCATATTGAAGTTCCCAGGGTAGGGGTCAAATCAGAGCTGCAGCTGCTGGCCTCAGCACAGATACAGCAATGCCAGATCCAAGCTGCATCTACAACTTGCAGCAATGCCGGATCCCTAACCCACTGAACAAGGCCAGTAATTGACCTGCATCCTCATGGATACTAATTGGGTTCTTAACCCAATGAGCCACAATCAGGACTTCCATCTCCTGAATTCTTAACTTTGGTTATTGTATTTTTTCAGTTTTAGAATTTCTAGTTAGTTCTTTTCTTTAAAATCACAATATTAATGTTAGTTTCTAAATACTTGATAATATTTTTAAGTTTTTATTTCTATGGGCATAGTCAACATATTATTTTTCCCCAATATGAGCATAATTTTTCCACTCTGACATACCTATGGGTCTTTGTCATTACCTGCTATTTGCAGTGGTTCCCTTTCATGTTACCTTCTCTCCTTGTGCCTCCTGTTATCTTTGTTGCCAGACATAGCATTTGAAAACTTCAGCTGAAATAATTTGAGACTTAATATGATGTTATTATTTTCCAGAAAGAATTTTCATTTACTTTTACAGGTGCACTTCAAGTTTTCCAGTTTTCCGTGTTCTAGTTTTCCAGGTTCAACTTCATCCAATTTTCCTGGGCCACGTAAGTGACCTGGCAGTGGACTGCAACCTGTTCTGACTATTTTACTTCTGATTCAATCTTCTTCCCAGATTTGGTTCTCAAATTTAAATCAGGGAAGTTTAACCAGGGACCTCTACTTTAGCAAGCTCCAGCCTCCAACTTTTGTCTCCAAAGTCCTGAAATTCTGTCGAAGATCTTCAGAGCAGCTCCTCTGGATTAGCATATGATCCTAAGCCAAAGGAGTGCCAAATTCCAGGCTTAACTCTATGAATTCTTTCTTCTCTTACATCTCAGTGCAGTTATTTCTCTGTATCTTGTTAACTAAGCGATGCTTAGAAAACTTTTTTTAAAAAAATCATCCATATTCTTAAATTATAAGCAGCAAGACGGTTGGTTTGAATTTCTCAGTCTGCTACTATCATAAACTGAAGTGCTTTTCTAATTACTCTTAACCAGGGAGTTTTTAGAACAGACCAAATGACTGTACATATATGCATATACTGATATGCATTTGTTATTGTTTTCACTGGGAATGAAGGCAAAGTAGATCCAAGAGGAAATTTTTCCATCAATCCCAAATGTTTCCCACCTGTCCCCCAGGTAACTGACCAAATAGCTCTGTGAAATTATTTCGCTATATTCCAAAACTGGATTTATAGAATAGTCTATCTTCAAGAGAGAATAAATAAAGTAAAATTATCAGTTTGTACATTAGAAACCACAAAGAGACAAGACCTATATATCAAGAGACATTATAGTTTGAAAATGTTTGTGAATATGACAAAACTGCTATAAGCAAATCCAGATGATTCTCATGATTACCAGTAATAGAAAATTTTGCCTTTAGTACATATGTGTATAAAGTATAAAGTGAAAGATGGGTGAGTAGAATAATAAGAATTTGACACATAGTGGTTGAGCCCCCAATATGATACAACTATGAAAGACTCTCAGGAAATTAATTGTTCAGGACAAGCAAAGAGTAAACAGGAATGAGATTTAGTCTCCACGCCATGGACTTCACCCAGCAGAATTAATATGCCTAAATTCTAAATATTAGGAAATTGGACAGAGTTTTTTGTTTTGTTTTATTTTGTTTTGTTTTTTTCCTTAAGGAAGGGACAAATAGGAAAGTAAGTGACAGTGTAAGTCCTAGAAAAATCAGATCAGGGAGATCTGAGAGCATCTACAAAATTTAGAAAATAAGTAAATCCCCATATTTAACAATAGCTGTGTGAAAGTCACTGTATTCGGCACCGAATATTGGTTAAAATATTGGAAAAAATCCAATTATTCATAAAATATTTACTGTTGGTCTATTTTATACCTAATGAGCCAAACTGACTAAAGTCCCTCCCTGAACCCCAAGCACTCACTTTTTTGCAGGGGGAGCTAGGAAAAGTGAAATTATTATAACAAATATATATATTATGAGTATGTTTGAAACAAAGTAAAGTTAAGAAGGATCTGGAACTAGACCTGTGTCATGGAAAAAGTAACATTTTTTTTAATATTTCTATTTGGTAATGTTTTATTTTCTATATCCAAACAGATTTTCTTTTTTGGCCTAGCCCAAGGCATATTGAAGTTCCCAGGCCAGCAATCGAACACATGCTGCAGCAGTGATCCAAGCCACCGCAGTGACAACACCATATCCTTAACCTGCTGAGCCAGAAGAGAATTCCCTAAAAAAGTAACATTTAGACAGTGGAGCAAGGGCCCCCAGCAGGTAGTCATGAAAGTATCCAGGAGTCTTCTGAGCAGAGGCAACTGTCCCCTAGCTCAGACGTTCTAATATGGGAATCTGTCTGACATGTCAGAAAAATGGGAAGGGAATGAGTGTGGATGGAATGTAGTATACAAAGACTTTGCAGAACATAAGATCATAAAGGTTATAGACATCTAAACATATAAAGCTTTGTAGGCTGAGAACCTGAATGAAATGGAGCACTATTGTTAGATTTTGAGCAGAAGAGTGACATCTTATATTTTAACATGATTACTCTAACTGGTACATGAAAAAATATTGGTAGGACAAGGAAAGAAGAAGCAGGGACACCTCTTAGGAATCCAGGTGAGAGATAGTGGTAAAATGGAAGTAGCTGAGTAAGTTACTGGAAGAGTAATTTTATTTGTTAGGTTTTTTTTGTCTTTTTGCCTTTATGTAGAGCTGCACCCGCAGCACATGGACGTTCCCAGGCTAGGGATCTAACAGGAGCTGTAGCTGCCGGCCTTCCCCACAGTCACAGCAACGCAGGATCCGAGCCACGTCTGCAGCCTACACCACAGCTCATGGCAACGCCAGATCCTTAACCCACTGAGCAAGGCCAGGGATCAAACCCGCAGCCTCATGGTTCTTAGTCTGATTCGTAACCACGGAGCCACGAAGGGAACTCCATGGAAGAGTAATTTTATAATCCACCTTTATTTTATGTCTCTACGTAGAAATATAGGAATCCCCAGCCAGACATATTCTTCCCTACCTAAACACAAGTATCCAGAGAAGCTTCCCAAATTAAGGTAGTTTGATACAATCTATGTCATGTCCAGATTCTGAAATTAAGATTTTTATTAAAGATCAATTTCCTGAGAATGGTGGCTACCACACATTACGACTAAATTTTCCTTTACTGAATAGTTACATTTTTTGGCAATTTTAAACCTGCATTACAAATGAAAGTTTTAGAGGTTCATTTAGAATGGATAAGCAGTGAGGTCCCACTGTATAGCACAAGGAACTATATCCAAACTCTTGTGAAAGAACATGATGGAATATGAGAAAAATCATTTATACACACACATATATATGTGTATGTATGTGTGTATAAACATATATATATATGACTGGATCACTTTGCTGTATAGTAGGAATTGACACAACACTGTAAATCAACTATAATTTAAAATTTAAAAAAATACATTAGAGTGAGTTACATTGTATGATTTTCTTTGTGGGTTTGCCTATCTTAAAAAAAGAAGTTGTTTAACCTTAATTATTTCATC
This sequence comes from Catagonus wagneri, assembly GCA_004024745.2. Lineage (NCBI taxonomy): Eukaryota > Metazoa > Chordata > Mammalia > Artiodactyla > Tayassuidae > Catagonus > Catagonus wagneri. Next base: position 19,124,142 of record PVHT021183518.1, on the reverse strand, counting down.
AGGTACTTCCTCCATTTCTTTCATCTCCAAATTTATTGAATTAATTTTCTTACTGAGAACATCATTTTCCTCTGATCTATTCTCTCATATTTTCTATTTTTTATATTTATTTATTTATTTATTTATTTATTTATTTATTTGCTCTTTAGGAGCCACACACATGGCATATGGAAGTTCCCAGGCTAGGATTCAATCAGAGCTGCAGCCGTCGGCCTATGCCATAGCACAGCAATACAGGATATGAGCCACATCTATGACCTACACCAAAGCTCACTGCAATGCCAGATCCTTAACCCATGAAGCGAGGCCAGTTATCAAAGCCACATCTTCATGGGTACTAGTCAGATTCGTTACCACTGAGCCACAATGGGAACTCCTCATCTATTCTCTCTTTACTTCCACTCTGATTTTTCATTTTTCCTTGTCACAGAATGAAAATCCTTCTTGTCAAGAGCATCAATGAGAGCATGCCTCTGCCCTCACTTTACCAATCTCTCAGCACCATTTGACACAGCTGACTATTTCCTCTCTCTAAAAATGCCTTATTCTGGGAAGTTCTCTGGTGGTGGAGCAGGTTAAGGATCTGGCATTGTCACTGAAGTGGATCGGGTTGGCGCTGCTGTGTGGGCTTGATCCTAGGCCTGGAAACTTCTACATTCCACAGGTGTGGCCAAAATAAAATAAAATAACCTTATTCTGAATTTTCATATTCACTGGTCTCATCTACATCATTGGACACTACCTTTCAATTCCTTTTGCTCAGTTATTTAACCCAATTATCTTTTCCACATTCTTCCTGTGCAATCTTCTCTAAGTCCATACCATTTTTAACACACTATCTAGCCAGCAATGACTATCTCTTTGCAGGTGTCCCACTGCCACAGATCCCACAGCCATCTTGACAAATTCACCTGATTATTCATTAAGCACTTTGAAACTTATTAAGCATCTTGACACATACTCCCACAAATCCTTCCTGCCTGTCATCTTAAGAAACAACACTACAATCGTGTTAAACAACTAAAGTACACATTATGCTTAACTACTTTTTTTCACTCACACCCCATATCCAATCTCATCAGCAAATTCTTTAGCTCTACTTTTCCAAATCCATATATTTATTACCATCTTCAAGACCACCATCTTCTTCCAACCATTATTAGTTCTCACCAAGATTAACTCATTAAGCACTGAACTGGTCTTTCTTTGTATCTCCTTTGTTCCATATTCATGATACCAACAGTAACTGTGATATTATAGAAGTCAGTTTGATTATTTTGCCCTCATGGAGGAGGCCTACTGTGAAGTAGCCATAGGTAGTTTAATCACTGTATGAGGTTTGCTTCCCCCAAAGCAAAAGTTATGCATAAAATCAGATTTACACATGGGTTATTTCTTTAAGTACAAGAAAACTGAAAACAATTTTAAGCAAAGGTGTTCTTTAGGAGAGATATAGAGGTTGAGAGAGAGATACAGCAGAATGAGAAAAAAGAAAATGATAAAGTATGCAGTAAGCACAGTGAATGTTCAAAAACTATTTGTTGTTGTCTACATGAAAAGGCTTTGCAATGGAATCAATGCAACACCTGGTACTGGCATTTTTTCTCATTTTTACAGAGTTGACAGAAATAAAGGAGACATAGAAAGAAAAGTTTGCATGGATTCTGTTGAGCTGAAGAGGGTAGATGGACATCTCTTTAGAAAAATGACAACAGCCCTGGTCATTCATCTCACAAATGTGTATCATTAATCCAATGGAGACAGTAAGAAAGAGCATGAATCAAACAAAATCTGAGTTAAAGTAGAAACGGTGCTGAGTTGGGAGTTACAGAATCTCAGTACTAGAGACAAATTCTTATTAATGGGCAGTGTAACCTTGAGCAAGTCTTTTAGCCTCCAGCTATTTATAAGCTAGGACTACATCAACTTCAAGGTGCTTCTACTTTGTATTCTTCTAGAATTTATAATTCCAATACTGCTTCTGGAAAGACAAAAGATGCTGTCCTGATTATAGAAGATTAGTAGAGTATTTTCACATACCAAGAAGGCACAATGCCTTTAGATATGTCTAAAGGAGGAATGTCTTTACGTGGGGGTCTAAAAGAGGATGGGGATTTGACCACTGGCCTCGCTCAGGGGTTAAGGATCCAGCATTGCCTCAAGCTGCGGTACAGGTCACAGACGCAGCTCAGATCCAGCATTGCTGTGGCTGTGGGTAGGCTGGCAGCTGCAGCTCTGATTCAACCCCTAGCCTGGGAACTTCCACATGCCACAGTTGTGGCCATAAGGGGAGAAAAAAGAACAGAAACTCAGTGTTTCTGTAGTATTGGAGCATCAAATTTCAACCATTTTATCTGAATGAAAGCAAGTACTCACATATAAACTTCAAATTACTAAATAATCAAAGGAAATGGTTTGGGATACAGTTTCATATTTAATAAAAGCTTGAATATATTTGATTTGAAATTTCAAACACTATACACTGTATCAAGCAAGATTCAGCTTTAAACATTCCATGTGAAGACCAAGCATTACTTCAAGCAAACTTCTTCCTTTTTTTTTTAAAATGAGAAATTTGTTGAACTCAAACTTAACATGGAAGACAATTTGTTTGGTGTACATAAACTTTGTTAATGTAAAAGGAGACTTTAGTCATTTAAGAATTGATAAAATGCCACTCAAATTATCTACTGACACGGAAAAATTGAGTTTATTGCTTATTGTTGTCAGGGAGATCACTATCTCAACAGAATTTGGGTAGCACTTTGGAGAAGAGACAGTAAAGCTGGGATTTCTATGAAGTTTGGCAGCCTGGTTTAAGGCAATGTCCTTGATCAGGACTGGGTAAGGTTCTTAATATAATGGTTTAGGATTGATGGACACACATGCTAAGGTTTTAAGTTGAGAGTTTCAAATGGAGTCTTAAGAAGCAGTCTTTCCAGTCTGTCTACTGTAAATCCAGCAGCCTGATATCCATTTTAAATGGGTTTCTGGGAAGCTCTTAGAATAAACAATAAAGTTATTTACAATTTTGCTCTTCCTGAGCAAGAGTTAACTAGAGAGTAGCATCATGTTAATACAGAAAGAAAGTTGGCAGTTGTAGAGGTTTTGGTTCCAGAACCATGAAACTAGAAAATGATTTTAGGAGTTCCCTTTGTGGAGCGGAAACAAATCTGACTAGGAACTATGAGGTTGCAGGTTTGATCCCTGGCCTCGCTCACTGGGTTAAGGATCTAGCGTTGCTATTAGCTGTGGTGTAGGCGGTAGACGCAGCTCGGATCTGGCGTGGCTGTGGCTGTGGCTGGCAACTACTGCTCCGATTAGACCCCTAGCCTAGGAACTTGCATATGCTGCAGGTGCAGCCCTAAAAAGAAACACAAAAAAACCCCAAAAAACGGGGGAGAAAAGAAAATGATTTTAGTTGGTTATTTAATTTGGCCTAAAAATAATTATTTATTATATTTGGTTATCAATATTTGCATAATTTGAGGAAAAATTTAGAGAATAATTTTTCATGAAGTGTGACTGAGAAACTTTATGTTCATGGACATTTTCATTACATTCTATTCCTAATACTTATAATTGCTCTTATTGACTTTTTTTTTTTTTTTCTTTCTAGGGCCACACCCATGGCAATATGGAGGTTCCCAGGCTAGCGGTCGAATTAGAGTTGTAGCTGCTGGCCTAAATCACAGCCACAGCAATGCCAGATCTGAGCCACATCTGTGACCTAAACCACAGCTCATGGCAACACCAGATGTTTCACCCACTGAGTGAGGTCAGGGATCAAACCTGTGATCTCACGGATGCTAGTCAGATTCGTTTCTGCTGAGCCACGATAGGAACTCCTTGACTGACTTTTTTTATGATATTTAAGTAAATATGATTCTCATTTTGTCTTTTTCATCCAAAAACACTGTCTTATGACATGGAAAAAGACACTTCTATTGGCAAATACTTAATTCACCATTCCTTATCATACCAATAAGACTAATAAAAATAATTTCTTTTACTACTGAACTGCTAAAAAGGGTAGAGCCATAATTTAAAAAAAAAAAAGAAAAAAAAAATCAGATGGATTGATTTGCCTTCAGTTAATTTCTAAACTTAGTTGAAAATAAGTTAAATGATTAATGTGGCAAGAACTATAAAAAACACAAAACACAATAACACACCATAGGGGTTAAAAAAAAGTTTTCATTGTGGCCGAGCAGGTTAAGAACCCAACATAGAACCCTGGAGGATGCAGGTTCGATCCCTGGCTTAACTCAGTGGGCTACAAATCTGATATTGCCGTAAGGTGCTGCGTAGGTTGCAGATGCAGTTCAGATCTGTTGTTGCTGTGGCTGGCAGCCGCAGCTCCAGTTCAGCTCCTAGCCTGGGAATTTACATATGCCACAGGTGCATCCCTAAAAAGAAAAAGAAAAAAAAAAAGAAAGAAAGAACTATTAGTTTTTAATAGTGTTGATTCACAAATTGGTGCCAGTACTGAGACAGCAACGAGAGAATGAAAAGAGAGGTAGCTCCAGATTGGTAGCTGGTGAGGTTAATAAGAAAGGAATTTACATATGAGGCTCACCCTAGGCAGTTACAAAATCACTAGACCTCTGCATCTGCCACTAGAATCTTAAAAGTTTACATACATGCCTTAACTGGGTTCAGTCACATATTTATTCAGTCCAGGTGGTCTCAACAACACTTTACTCTCTCAAGTCCATGTCCTTGAAAATGGCCACCACTGTGGGAATAGTGGGCAGAACGTACATTCCAAGGACAGGGGAGAAGGAGAGGAGCCTGCCATTGCCTGGATCCAGCTTGTGGGACAACCTAGCAGCCATGTCTTCTCAATGACCTCCTCCAACACTATTGATCCCAGTAAGTGTCAATAAGGAAGAGGTATTTGAGATAATTTTAAAAGAAGTAAAAGACTTTGCTAAGTGAGACAATAGAGAGGCTAATGGGCCAGATGCATTGCCTAAGCTATTATTTTTTTCCTTTTTTGAATATAGTGAATCTTGTACTTTTTACAAACTTATTTTAAAGCACAGAAAATCTAATCTATCATATAACCTCATGTATTTAAAAAACTGCCACTCTTTACGTATTCTGATATGTACTTTTCAAAAATATTCCCAGTCTAATGGAATGGAAGGCTCAGCCTGACAAGAAGTTGCTCTCATTTCTTTCTCTTCTTAAACTTAGTTCCTTTTCTTGAACAGAACAAGGAATATTTTTAAAAAGCAATTCATTTCCTGCCATTAATTTGTTAAATGGGTTAAGATGGCAATGAAAAATTCAAGTGAAACTGAAAATACCTTCTCAATGGCATTTAACACAATTATAATTAAATAATTATATGTGAGGAACACTTGTCTTCTCTGACATGGATCATCTTTGCAACTCTAGTGCCTACCGTAGTGCTAGGCCCAAGGTGTGATTGAATTATTAAGTGACTATATCAGATGTATGAGTTAATTTGGTTTGGCTTATAATAGAAGCTAGTTTTTGTCCCAAGAAAATACACATTTTTAAAGATAATTTTATTGTAATATACTTAGTTTTGATAATATTTATTGTTTGGAATCCCAAGTCATTTTTTAAATGATAAAAGCCATTCCTGGTTACAAGGCATCCCTGGATCTTGTGAAATTATGCGTTTTTATATGCTTGTGTTAGCAGAGTATACACTTTGAGTTGATTTCTAATTTTACTTCCTAGACCTTAACCTTTATTGTTACGCTTGCGGGGTTTTTTTTCTTTGTTTTATATTTTGTTATTCTTTTTTCTCTAAACTTAGCTGGTTCTTACCAGGATGGAAACTGTGACCTTTGCTTCAACAACACCTGCTTTCCACAGGGAATACACTTATTCCAGAGAGAACAAAGAAGTAAAGGATAGAGGATTTTAATAGTAAATACTAAGTGTCCAGACTGCTTTAGTCTAGATGTGCTCTTACTGAGCCTGTCAGTTATCCATATGCGACCTTTCTACTAGTAAGAGGAGTTAACTAGAAATTTGATATATATCCTCAAATCCTACATTATCAATTGTTTTTGATGTGTTGCTTCACTTCTGACTCCTTAATACTCCAGTCAGGCAAGGATTATATCTATGATGCTAGATTCAAGGCATACAGGCTTTCCTTTCTTCCGGTCTTTGGGAGCCCTCTGATACTCTACACCTCTAGGTGAGGGAGGGACACAGCTTCAGAAACCTCAACATAACACTGCAGCCTCCAAGGACATTAGTTTTTGAAATGAAATTTCTTTTCCACTCTTAAATTTCCCTTAGTATTTTTGTCCTTTCTCAAATGGGAAGGCAGGTTGTGGGTTATAAATAAGTCACCTCTAGGTTTCTGATGGGATGGAAAATTCACCTCTGAGGACTATAACAGGCTCTGAGGGATCCATTTAGTAGCAGTGCTTAGAGCCTTAACAGGCTCCTCCATTACTCATCTGGGCCTTGCTCATCTCTCTCACTACTCCTTTAATAATAACAATAAACTGCAGTTTGGGTTCCCTAGCAGCCAATGAAAAATAATGGTTAGATATAAAATAGGAAAATTTGGAAATTCCTATTATAATAAGCTATGCGTATACAAAATAAGCATGAAGTCATGCTGTTAGACATTTTCTTGTTTAATGAGGTGAGTGACAAAAAACAAAAACAAAGAGAACTTCCAAAACACTGGAAGTTTGTACTACTCTACCTTTTATAATAACATTAGTGGAGAGTGACATTTTTGCATTTGGGAAAATGTCTTTTTCTTTGCTCTTTTGTATCTCCTTCAGTAAGACAATTGCTAGAAATTATATTCATAGTCTGTAAGTATACTCATTGAATATGTGTTTCATTCTTTTACTTTAAGAAGTTAATAAGCACTAGAAGCTAGCCAGACAATTGAACTAACTCTATCAGAATCACATTACTGATCAAAATCAGCCAGATGTAACTATGTTTCTTCAAAAGTAGCATTTGTTTAGAGACAGAATATGGCAATTTGTTCCATTACAAATTCAACTGGAAGGGACAATAAAAAATAATTCTGCTGCGTTTGGAAAGTTATCTTTTTTTCAAGTATTCTACTGATGAATGTGGATTTGTACACAAATTACCCATAAACAGGGAGGAAAGAGGAGAGAGGGAGAGGTTCACACTGCTTCATGTAAATGAAACAAAATGTAGGGCAAGTAGGGCACAGCAAGAGTTCATTTACAATGTCTTGTGCCTCCCTCAAGAAGAGTCAGGTTTAAGCCTTTAAATTACTAATTGGGGTATTTCTTCAATGTCAGTGACATATTTAGGATAGCATAAAAGAAAAGAATAATTGGAAATGTGTCAATTAGGTCTCTTACAATGACAGTTTTAACATTTAAAAGAAAAGCTGAAAACCTCAGCACTGAATATGTACTAATTGTATAAAAACATCAAAAGGAGGCATGATTTCATTCTACGTGGAATTCTTCAACCAATGCCACCTATATTATTTACATCCAGGCTTCACAGGATTGATTACCTTCAAGTATCCTTATACAAATAATGCAGTCAAATCTTGTTGACTTGAATTGTTATATTCATCTTCTGATAGTTTAGTTGGTACAAAGTTTAATTTAATTATCTGCTAAAGTTATAGCTTCTTTTGTTTTCCTAATTGTAATGGAATTATTTAAAAGAGCAAGGTTATTGTCATCTTCTATGCTACCCTCAAAACAAAAAAGGATTTGGTTTAAATGTATTCACACCAGAGAATAGAATATCAACTAATCATTATTCACCACATTAAAAAAATTGTAATAGGTGGTTCACATTAAAAAAAAAAAAAAACTCTGCTAACCATTTACTGTCTAGAGGTTCGTCCCTTGCTAATAACTGACCTTAACCAAAGGAATGAGTCTTTATAAAAGGGTTGTAACTTGCTGCATCTTCTTGAATGGATTATAGATGTCTCTTTCTGTCACAGTAAGTAAAATTCCTTATTCCGTGTAGAAACTCTACCATACCCCAAGAACTTGCTTTATTTCATCAATGACTAAAAAGGAGTGATATACCTCAAGTAAATAAATGGCAACATTTTATATATAGTTTTTAGTTAAGTATTAGTTAACATGTTTTACATTTAAATTTTAGCTGCTACTCTTAGTTCTGCTCTGTGCTAATAGAGAACACATCTAAATTTTCTTTTACATAGCAATCCATTAAATGTTTTCATTTCTTTATCATGCATCCACATTAAGTCCTCCATTTTTCTAGCTTTTACTCTTGTTATTACCTATACCATCTTATGGTATTCAAGTCCCAGCACATCCTTATATCAGGGTGATCATTATGAAAATAATGCACAACACACTCTCCTTCATCTTGGAATCTCTTAAAATTTGCCACCCAGAAAATAGAAACTAATTACTACAAAACAGTTGTTAAATCAGCCAGGTTATGTTACTATTTAATATTAAAAGTTTTACCAACAAAATTTTGCTACATATTTCTTCCAAAAACTCCTGCCAGACCAAATTTTTGGCCTATTTTGTACTTAATAAGATATATAGGATTTACCTTTTGTCTATTATAGATTTCAACTTGACATTTCAGCCTATCTGATAATTTTGATTCTCAAGTTTGACATTAAACACATTACTTGTCCATTTAAATTCATTGTCACTTGAAGTATTATATCTCTAATATACGAAGAGATTCTGAAAAAAAAGAGTGGACTACCCAAAAAGCTTTATAGAAAATTAAATCAACAGACGCAGAAAAAGCATTTGACAGAATCCAACACCTAAATCACCATTAAACTAGGAATAGAAGGCAATTTTCTCAACTTGATAAAAAGTATCTACCCAAAACCTACAGCTAAAATTTTACTTAATGTTGAGAAAATAGATGTTTTTTCCTCCCTAAGATGAGGAATAAAGCAAGAATGTGAGAGTTCCTGTCCTGGTTCAAAGGAAACGAATCTGACTAGGAACCAAGAGGTTGTGTGTTTGATCCCTGGCCTCGTTCAGTGGGTTAAGGATCCAGCGTTACCGTGAGCTGTGGTGTAGATTGCAGACATGGCTCGGATCCTGTGTTGCTGTGGCTGTGGCTTAGGCCAGCAGCTGTAGCTCCAATTAGACCCCTAGCCTGGAACTTCCACATGCCGCAGGCACGGCCCTAAAAACAAGTGACAAAGGCAAAGAAAAAAAACAAGAATGTGCTCTCTCATCACTCCTATTCAATATCCTACTGGAAGACCTAGGTAATGCAATAAGAGAAGAACATCAAATCAAAGGTAAACAGACTGGGAAGGAAGAAAGAAAATCGTCTTTGTCATAGAGGATACTGATTGTCTATGTAAAAAAGCTCCAAAGAAAAAATTACAACAACAAAGCTCTTGGAACTAACAAACAATTATAGCAAGTTTGCAGGATATAAGGTTAACCTAAAGAAGCCAGTCACTTTTCTGTTTACTAGCAATGAACAACTAGAATTTGAAAGTGAAAACAGTACCATTTATAATAACATTCCTCAAAATGAAATATTTAGGTTAAAAACCCAACAAAATATGTATAAGTTCTATATGAAGAAAACTAAAAAAAATTGATTAAAAATATTAAATAAGATCTAAATAAACAGATATTTCATGTTGGGGATACAAAGACACAATATTGTTAATGTGTTCCTTTTGTTCAACTTCATATATAGATTCAACACAATCCCAATCCCACTCTATATCTCAGCATATTTTTTTACAGATATCAACAAATTGATTTTAATGTTTTTCTGGGATAAAACCAGAGTAGACAACATAGTAATATGAGGAAGGAAAAAAAGGTTAGAGTACTGGTACTACCTGACTTCAATATTTTCTATAAAGCTGCAGGGATCAAGAAATGTAGTATTGGGGAAAAAATACAGAAATAACACAATGGAATGGAATAGAGGGCCCCAAAACAGATTCACACAAATATAGTAAATGGATCTGACAAACAGAAGTTAAATGGAGGATAGATTTTCAACAAATGACCAGCTCAATACTTACACACAGAAAAGTGAATCTAGACACTGACCTTTTATCTTTCACAAATAACAATTCAAAATGGATCATAGACCTAATAATAAAATGTAAAATGTACAAACATTTTACAAGATATAATAGAAAATCTAGGATATCTTGGATTTGGCAATGAATTTTTATATACAATATGAAAAGTATAATCCACACTAGAAAAAAATAAGTTGAACTTAACTTTTTTTAAAAATCTGCTCTGTGAAAGACATTCCTAAGAGAATGAAAAGATAACCCATACACTGAGAAAATGTTTGTTAACCACTTATCTGATAAAGTTATACTTTGTCAAGACCAGTAGAAATGAACATCATAAAGAGTGACCCCTAATGTCAACTATGGACTTTAGTTGTAATAATGTATCAATACTGCCTCATTACTTATAACAAATGTACGGCATTAATGCAAGATGTTAGTAACAGAAGAAACCATGAGTAGGGAAAGGGAATATTTGGGAGGGAACTCTCTGTATTTTGATTAATTTTTCTGTAAATTTGCTCTAATCAATAGTCTTTCAATTAAAAAAATATAAAGAATATTGAATTAGAACCTTGAAAATAGAGTACATTATAAATAAAATCATGGAAATATGACAGGAAAAGACCAAATTACCTACCACACTGAAACAAGTAAATATAGGCGGGGGATGAAATACTCTGGTTTTTTTGTTTGTTCATTTCTTTAAAATATGAGCTATACTACAGTTGAAGGGGAGATATTTCTCTTTTTGGAAATATGCAAGTGATACACAATGAAAAATGATAGAACTAGAAAGTCACCATTCTGTAGCCCTCTAATGGATTACTGGAACTTAACAATGATCAGTAGTTACTGATAACATCAGAAAGAGGGAAAACCAGACTTACAAATCTTCTTACGGAAGTACAAAACATTACCTTTTAAGTAGTTTATCCAATACTAACCCGAAGTTTTAAAAAAAAAAAAAAAACCTGAATTTAATCAGACCTTTAGATCTAATACCAATTTATGATGAATTCAAGGTACAGAGAAATATGTTTAAAATAGCACAAGGATACAACTCCAATTTACATTGGAGAACTTTTGCCAGAAAAATTTTCTGGTTTCTCACAGAAGAATATTGTGAAAAAGAAAAAGGATGTAAGAGGAAACTAGAGTTTCAAAGAGTCTTAAAACCTAAATATAATGTGAGCTCCCAGGATGAATCCTGGATCAGTAGAAACGTTATATTTTAATAAAGTCAATAGTTTCATTCATAATACTGTATCAATATTAATTTCTTAGTTTTGATATATCATAGTTTTATAAAGTGCTACTATTAGCAAAAACTGAGTAAAGGACATTCAGGAACCCTCTCTATCTTTGAATCTTTTTTATAAATCTAAAATTATTCTAAAAGAAAAAGGTTATTTAAAAAAAAAGACATTTAAAAGACATAGCAACCAATATTGGACATTACTTTGATCCCAGTGCAAACACACAGACTGTAAATAAATCATGATTATAAGCAGTTGGGGAAATATGAATATAGGCAGAAATAGTTTATGTATGAATTAACATTAATAATACTAATTATTGTTAATAATTTGTTTCATAATTTCACAAAGATTATGCTATTAAGAAATTTTTTAAGTGCTAAAGGCATATACTGAAATATTTCAAGATGCAAAGATGTAATATATCTGGTAATTGCTTCAAAATAATCTGGGTGAGCATGTCTGTGTGATAAGTTTTAAAGAAGAGGGGTTATATATCGATTATTGTTGAAGGTTAAAGTGCAAGTATTTAGGAGTTTACATACATTTCCTTATTTTAACTTCCTAATAATTTTATGATATAGACATTATACAGCTGAATAATGCAAGAATAAGAGTGGTTAACTCTCTTTTCCTAAGGCACAAACCACTAAGCAATAGAGCCAAGATTAGAATCCAGATTTGTGTGTCTCTGACGCTGGTTCCACGTTCTTACAATTTCTAGTAAGTGTATTGTTTTAGGACCACAAACTCTAGGCCACAGGTGAGAGAATAAACCTTCCTGAATACCAAGAATTAATTTACAGGTGATATCATTGTGCCACATGGTGTGCTACAAACACTGACTATATTGGTTTGTGTTACTTTTTTAGGGATGGTGATAGCTTACACTCTCCCAACCACATCATTACATTTAGTCTCTTCTAATACCAACAGGTCATCCTCAAAATGGTAGATAACTAAAGTAAGGGATGCAGCCTGAAGTCAGCTGTTTTGCGGGTCTTTTTTTTTTTTTTCACATTTTCTGAAACCAACATGTGATTAGAACATGTGAAATGATGAGAGTGATGATGATGATGATATTCATACTGACAGGATCTCATCCTAATGAACAGGCCATCCAGACAGAGGCACAGAAAGAAAAAGACTTCCCACATGACATCATCCTCCAGGCAAAGCTTGGATTTATTGCAATTTGAGAAAAACAAATTTCACATGAAGTTTTAGGACAAACCCTCAGCGGATTTCCATGTGAAAATATATCAGAGGGATGGTAATGACAACCTGTAGTACTTATCCTATGGGAAGTTTTCAAATTATCTTAAAAAGATCCTTATAGTAATCATTATTTCAATGTACTTGTAGCTGGCACTGATTCAAGGATTCTGTACAACCCTTTTATACAACCCAGTATATTTTGACATTAAATATTAAATGTAAGATATAATGAATGCTAAGGTATGTCAACTTTTAAAGCTGGCTATGCATCTACATTTTTATATTGTTCCTTAATAATAATAATGTTAATAATAATGGTCAAAACCCATACCCTGTTATTTTCTGATAATTTGACACAATGTGAGTGCTCTTATTTTCGTCTCACAACAATCCCTTAGAGACAGAATTACTGGCTCCACTTTATAAATAAGAGCACACAGAAAACATAAATATTTGTGTAAGGTCAAGAGACCAGATCAGCCCAGATCATGTCTCTTCTTTGAGGCTATTATTTTTTTCTGGTATAAAGAACTGCCACCATAGCTCCTGCCTCTGCTACTGCTTTGAAAGCTGACATTTCCTTGGCAGAGACACATTGTATTCCTGCTCTTCTATCTTAATGGCACGTGGGGAATCATCCATACACAGCCGTATCCTCTGGGGACAGAAGTGACAATCTCAGAACAGGTAGGTATATTGGTAGCTCTTAAGAAAATTCACTCCTTGAAGTCTTGTTCTCCCCTGCTCTGGGATCAGAAGTAATATCAGTCATATTACTTCTTCCAAAAAGGTATCAATAGACCACAGTAGTAAAAAGAGGAGGGAGACCTCTGGTACTACTATGTAAGACAGGTGTTTATGGTTTTGTCATCAGTTTTGCAGAGGATTATGACATGTATTGCTCGAGCTTCTGAAATTCACCAAATCATTTTATAGGTAGTATATATATGGCCAAATCTCTTTATAGGGTGTATATATATATATATATATATATATATATATATATATGTATATATATGTATATGTATGTGTGTGTGTATGTATGTATGTATGTATGTATAGAAAGAGAGAGAGAGAGATTGATCTACATCACCTTCCCTTGAGTATGGGTAGGCTATGTGACTGTTCTGATCAATGGAATGTAACATTAATTAAGTAATGTTGTACTACTTTCTAGGCTGAGGTCAGCTTTTACTTCCTGTCTTGTGAAACACTGTCTCGCTCATGGAACATTTGTTCTGGGGGAAGCCAACTGCTATGCAGGAAGTCTGATTAACCTAAGACTGCCAAGTTCTGAGAGCCCAAGATACATGAAGAGGACACAAGAATATAAGATGCCAGGTGGAAAGAGGGCAAAGACTACTTTGGTGACAGGCATGTGAGTGAAAACGTAATTTTGGAACAGAGCCCATACATCAGGGGTATGTATTCATACATTCATATGAACCAGAGACAAACCACTCTGCCAGGCCCTTCCAGAATTCCTAGACTAACAAAGCTGTGAGCATCATAAATTGTTTTCAGCCACTAGGTTTTGAGGTACTTTGCTTTGCAACAGCAGATAAGTTTAAAAATATACTACAAATAATTAGATAATTAGATTTTTTTAAAGCAGCTTTTCTCTAATAATTTGGAAGACAAATCCAATAAAGGAAGCTTTGGTTGAAAGGGAAGGGATGAGCAACATTTTTCAAAGTAGAGACACTCATTGTTATACATAAAATTCAATATTTGGCATTTGCAATGAATACCTAAGATTAATAGCTCAGAATTTAATGGCATGGGAAAGAGATGGTAAGGAATTAATTTTATAGTTTTGATAAAAGGCAGTAATTTTCCAGGAGATTAAAGGTCTATGTTGGGTACTTTTCTATGTACCAGATTACTAACATAGTAAGGAATAATATCTCTCCTGTAGGAAAGCAGATAATTTCTTTGCAGAGGGACCTGAAACATAAAAGCACTTCCAGTTCTTATAACAATTATGATATTGTGATATCGTTTATGATATTCTTTCACAAGAAGGAATAACAACAGTTTCAAAAGATATAGCATCTTTGTCCTCAAGAGGGAAAAAAATTATAGGACCGAGAAATATATAGAGATTTTTCCTAGACTTGAGTATTCTCAAAGCACTGATTTTAAGTCCATTTGGGTAATGGCAGTGCACTGAATGTATAAAATTTACTTTTGCTTCCCTTCAACAACTTCATTCAAACAACAGTAAAAGATGTTTCAAACATCATATAATCACAAAACAAAAAGAAACACAATAGAAAAGAAGAGCAATAAAATTTTAGAAACTGAAAAGTAAAACCTGAAATTGACTTAGCAGTCAGAAAAGTAGAGATATACTTTTGGATATACAATGGATGTACATTGCTGATTCTCCACAAAGAACTGCAGAACTGCAGGCAAAAGATATGTTTGCAAAAGGGAATGATGGACCCGACAACAGACTCTTCAACAGGCAGTTAGTTCTGCCCTACAAAATATCCTCTCCCCTATCTTAAGACTAGAGGTTTACACTTTGCAGAGGTTAATACAGAGGATCTTGGGGTAGGGTACAGGTTGACAGTAAGGACACCATACCAGCTACAGGAGAGCACATACATATTGAATACTGAGCCTAAATTCAACTCCATTTCTTGACTCTGCTTTCAGATACGGCAATTAATTCTATTCCCTCCAAACAAGAAACTAACAGGCCCTTCTCCAGGAAATCTGACCGTTTCTAGGGGGTAACCTAAAATTAAAGACATCAGAGGTTCCTCAAAGAAATATTTGACCTGATAAATCATCCTACAGAAAAGCTCAGAGTAGATAAACCCATACACATTCAAAGATTCCAACTATTTTCAAAGTGCCCACTTTTAAAACTGAGTAAACAACCTAGGTTTACCAGGTTCAAACTATCTGAAGAAAGATTCCCACGTAACAGGTAAAGAACAAATAAAACAAAAGCAATAAGCAAATTAGATAAAAGGAGACTATGTAAAGAAAAGAAGACTAAAGAGAGAATGTGATACAGTAATTCATATTGTACCAAATGAAAAAGGTATAAATCCACTAGATGCCCAATTTCAGGGTAATAATCTAAATATTTAACTGATTCTATCTGGATAGTGACCAGTGATAAAGGATGTTAGCTATCAATAACCAGTTCAGCTTACATTGAGTATTAGCCAGGTCTGACCCTCATTCTTCTAAAAATACATAATTAAGTCAACATAAAACATATATTCACAAAACTTGCCAGGTGTATTTGTTCTTTTCTTGTGACAAACAAATGGAAAGAAGCAGAATTTATCAGCCTAAAATATGTCTCTTTGGCGTAAGGCTTTTTATAGGTTGCTGATTTTTAAGAAACAACAGATACAGTAGAAGCTGAAAATTGAGTAGAAGTTATTATTTTGTAGGAAATATATACATTTATAAGGGAAATGTACATTTTTGAGGGTGTCCTCTGTCCGCTCTACACTGGGAAGAAAAGGATTACCAAATCTCTTAGAAAGTCTTTTTTCTTAAACAATATTTTTTAACCATTTTTAAATTGATGTATAGTTAATTCACAATGTTGTGTTAGTTTCAAGTGTATAGCAAAGCAATTCAAATATATTTTTTCAGCTTATTTTCCATTCTATATTATGACAAGTTATTGAATATAGTTCCCTGTACTATACAGTAGAACAGTAGGTCCTTGTTGTTTATCTGTTTTATATATATAGCAGCGTATATCTGTTAATCCCAGTTTGCAATTTATTCCTCCCCACCTCTTCTCCTTTGGTAAACATAAGTTTGTTTCTATGTCTGAGTCTATTTCAATTTTGTGAATAAGTTCATTAGATCATTTTTTAGACTCCACACAAGTGATATCATATGGTATTTGTCTTTCTCTTTCTGACTTACTTCTCCTAGTATGATAATCTCTAGTTCCATCCATATTGATGCAAATGGCATTATTCCATTACTTTTTCATGGCTGAGTAGTATTCCATTGTATATATGTACCACACATTCTTTGTCCATTTGTTGATGGACACTTAGGTTGCTTCCATGTCTTGGCCATTGTATATAAGAGCTGCTATGAACACTGGGGTACCTTATAAATTAGACTTTTCTCCAAACATATGCCCAAAAGTGGGATTGCAGGATCATATAGTAACTCTATTTTTAGTTTTTTGAGGAACCTCCATCCTGTTCTCCATAGTGGCTGCACCAATTTACATGCTCAAAAGTAAAGGAGAGTTCCTTTTTCTTCACACGCTCTTCAGCCTTTATTATTTGAGACTGTTTAATGATGGTTATTCTGACTAGTGTGAGATGATACCTCACTGCAGTTTTGATTTTCATTTCTCTAATAATTAGCAATATTAAGCATATTTTCATATGTTTGCTGCCATCTCTATGTCTTTTTTGCAGAAATGTCTATTTAGGTCTTCTGCTCATTTTTGATTGGGTTGTTTGTTTTGTTTCATTTTTTATATTAAGCTATATGAGCTGTTTGTATATTCTGAAAATTAATTCCTTGTTGGTAGCAACATTTGCAAATAATTTTTCGCTTTCGGTAAGTTGTAGTTTCATTTTGTTTGTGGTCTCCTTTGTTGTGCAAAAGCGTCAAAGTTTAAGACACACTCTTATCAGTGGAGAAGAAAATGACCTAAATCTGAGTAACAGTCATACTGATGCTATACTGTACTTTTCTTGATAACTCCCATAACTGAATACCCCACCCCCTAACATCTTTTGTCTTTAGCTGGAGTTGGTATTTAAGATGTTGGCTTGGTCCTTTTGGGAAGTTATTCAGTTTTCCTGGGCATCTCCACATACATAGGAGGTATACATGTTATTAAACTTCATTTTGTTTTTCTCCTATTAATCTTTTTGTTACAGGGATCTCTCAGTCATAAACCTAGAAGGGTAAAAAGAAAATTACTTTCCTTCCCTATCGAAGGCTTTCAAACATTTTTTGTTAAGAGCTGCAGAATACTGGAGTTCCATTGTGATTCAGTAGGTTAAGGACCTGATGTTGTCTCTGTAAGGATGCAGGTTTGATCCCTGGACTTGCTCAGTGGGTTAAGGATCCATCATTGCTACAACCTGTGGCACATGTTGCAGCTGCAGCTCCAGTTTGACCCCTAGCCTGGGAACTTCCATGTGCCATGGGTGCAGCTGTAAAAAAAACAATAAACAAAAAACCCAGCAGAATATTGAGTTGTCATTATATATCATCATCCCACAAAAATCTTAGTAGACTACGGTAGATCCTTAATCATTTGGAATAACAAAAATATTGCATTAGAATTAGGATAAAATAAAACATATGCTGTGTATAAATGCAATATGTTCATTTTTTCATTGATTTTATTTCCCCCGTGAAACACATAAGTACCTTCCATAGATCTTTGTCAACTAGATTATTAATTTTTGTTTCAAAGTTGAGTGTAATTTTCTATTATTTCAAAAATGGTTGCCTTTGCTTCTGCATATCCCCCTGAGAAGAGGTATTACAATTTTTTTTTTTTTTTCAGTAGAGCTTCCTTGACATTATATTTAGGGGAGGTGATTTTTCCTATTGATTAATTGATGTTCATTCCTCATGTGCTTTCTTCTGATACTGTTTTTGTGGTAGTATTTTTTCTGTTTCAATTGCATGGAGCCTTGTGGTATCAAAGAGCCATGGGAATCTTTCCATTGCTGTCTCATGTTGTGGAATAAGAAACTGTCCTCTGTTTCTCTTGGATCTTCTAGCTGGTCTAAGAATTAAACGGACATGAGGAAAATCAACGGGAGAAAAACTAAACAAAGATTAATAAATGTATACATGGGAGAAATGCAGAAAAACTGAGTAATTCACTAAAATGGTTGAAACCCTCAGTTTAAATAACATCTTCAGCTAAAGACAAAAGAGAATGTTGGAGGTAGTGGTCTGGGATTTCAAAGGGGAGGAAGCAATTCACATGGATATGGAAAGCCAATGTTTGGTAAATAAATATTTACTGGGTCATTCAGAGACAATGGGAAAGAGAAATTTTAAAAGGTTTTGATAGATTCTTCCCTGTCTACCACACCTATTTCATACTATAACTACCTATCTGATAGCTCCTTTCATAGGAACAGGGCCCCTATTTAAATTCTTTTAGGCAGGTAGCGGGAAATAAGAAAAACTGCCTGGGTTTTCTGTTTCATTAAAAAAAAAAACAGCCTAAAATAATCTACCACCAAAGAGATGCATTTGGGGGTGATAAATTTTGCTCCCTTACACTAGTTTTCAATTATTTTGATTTAATCTCAAAGTTACATTGTCTTCTTACTGAAGAAATTTAACCTTATTTCATTATCAGCGGTGAGAACTGTTCAAGACTGGTGAATGCATTTAAATGTAGTTAATCCTGAGGATGATTCCATTTCATTTTTTGTTTTCCTTCTAGACGCAAAAGCTCTCAGGATTACCTTAGGTCTCCTCTGCTTATAATAGGAGAACACTTTAGTCTTTTTCAGCAAGCTTGTCCCCTGACAACAGAATAGTAGTAAAGAATGCAGCAAAAGGGGGCCCTGCAGGCCCAGCCTTGCATTACACAAGAGTGGATATGAAACACATGCTCCTTCTCTCTCCCTCTTGCTCTCAGAGAGGGGCTGCTGTCATCCCCTTCCTATAAAGACTCTGCCATCTGGTGTGAGCAATGCCAAATGGTTTGACCTTGACTTTCTGCCATGGTTCTACAGGGTAGAACTAAGTATTGCTGGGCCGCAAGGTGCAAAGGCTGTGGAAAAAGAAGTAGGAGGTTTCAAATGTCTTTGAGGGGTTCTGGGTGCTAAAAGCGAGAGCAAGTCTAGGATAAGAGTTCAAGTCCAATAAATAATCTCATTTACTTTTATTTATTATTACCTTTTTTTTCGCTTTTTGCTTTTTAGGGCTGCACCAGTGGCATATGGAGGTTCCCAGGCTAGGAGTCCAGTCAGAGCTATAGTTGCTGGCCTACACCACAGCCATAGCAACATGGGATCTAAGCCGCATCTACAACCTACACCAAAGCTCAGGGCAATGCCGGATCCTTAACCCCACTGAGCGAGGCCAGGGATCAAACCTGCAACCTCACGGTTCCTAGTCAGTTTTGTTTCCACTGTGCCAGGACAGGAACTCCTCATTTAGTTTTAAAAGGAGGCTATTATCCATATTATCCATAAGGAAAGATCAGTGTAATTTAAGAAACCAGGATTGTTCTCTGTATTGTTTTTCTGCCCTTTCAATAACACGAAATTATTTAGTGAATACTTAACCTTGGCTGAACTTAAAGCGAAAAGAAATAAAATATATAAATGCTTCCCCTGATGCCAGATTCCTTGTCCTAATATATAATAATCAGGGCTATTAACAATCTTTTATCCTGTTTGATGTGAAGGGGTGGTGGTTTTACATTTTTTGTGAAATCTTAAAAGTAGTAACTAATAAATTAGATATAATTAGAAATGTAACCTAAGAACCATTCCAAGAACAGCTAACTGGGAAATGTGAACTACTCTGGATTAGAAAATGATTTAAAAAAATAATTATAAATACAGAAGTTTTTGAATAAAGTTTAGAAAAGTATTTCAAGCAATAGCTGTAATGGGCAGATACAAAGCAAGGAGAAGAGATCATATCTAGTCATCTTTCCAAAAGCCAACATAACGAATATAGTGCTGGTATTTGAGACTCTTAGTAGAACTAAGTGCACCAATAGACGTAGAAACAAAAACTGGATTCAGCTGCTAGCTCTACCATTTAGCACCTCTTGAATCTTGGTTTTTCTTCTCAAAATTGGAAATAATGCCCATACCCTACCTGCTATTAATGAGTTTTTATGAGGACTATTTAAAAACATTTTTAAAACACCCTGTAAATGTTACAAATATGGAGAGCTGGGATTATAGTAGTGCTTATTGATGGGATGGATGAGAAAAGAAGCACAAACTTTATCTATCTAACCATAACTATCACTTGTAGAAGAACACTAAATTATATCCTATCTCAGATCTGCTTGTCTAATTTCATGTATGTGATGATTCTTCTTTAGAAAAAATAAGTTTCACAATCACTGCCACTGTTGCTTTGTACTCTCTAACCACATAATATAGCAAAGCTAATGAAGGTTAGCGGAAAGACAGGGAGGGCAACTCTCGTAGTTAAAGCCCAGCTGCCATCCTGTATCTTTGGGACTTTGGACAAGACAAGTAACTTCCTTGAAACTGAAAGTTTCCAGCTTTAAAGTGAACATAACGACAACAACCTCAAAAATTGCTGTAATGATCTAACATAATTTCTTGAAAGATGATTCTTTATTTCAAGACCCTCTCATCTTATCTTACACAAAGGGCATTTCCTAGTGTGGATACTTTAAGATGGAAGGAATTCTACCTTCAAGATATCCTCAAACCATCAGAATCAATTCATTCCTTCCAAATTTGCCTTTCAATTTCTTACTTTCTTAAACACCTCTTACTTAGTGTTGTAATCAAATTATCACTCTGTCTTTCATAGTGCAGAGGAGCCAGAAAGAGAAATTTCTTTAAAAGTTACCACTTAACCATTATCCATTCTCCAAAGCAAAGGCTGACTTCTTCAGCTGTTAAGCCTTCACAGCTGGATTCATATTCCTTGAAATGGATGGGATGGATTGCATCCATCAAGTGCTGCTGATCTCTTTACCACCTGAGAACAGACTCTTTTTTTTCCCCCCAATCTTTTCTTGGTTGCACCTTCAGAGCTTCTTGTTGCCACTTTCCCCCTTTATACTTATCAAAAAATGTCCACTTATCATTCAAGGTTATGGTCAAGTTCTTTCTAGTCCCATGAAGCTTTCCTGTCCACCTGTCCTAATATTAACTTTTTTGATCTAAATTCTCATAGTACTTATTTTCTGTACCAATAGCTCCATACTTAAAATTTAACATTACTAATATTCAGGGCAGAATTCTAGATTTTATACATTGCATCTTCCAGTATGATCTAAAATTGTGCTGTGGATAGGATCATCTTCCTATTTTCTGAGATATATAAATGAATCAAACAGAAAAGCGAATTTTACTGAAGACACCCTAAGCATTGATAATCTGGGTTATCTCTGCTCCGATGCTCTGATTCCATTATCCCAGAAAGAAGAATTAATTACACTTTGCTATTTCTGCTATGCATTTTTCCCACTTAGCCACAAGTTCTTCAGTTGCTTTCTTGGCCACTCGTGTTGTTATAAAAAATGTCAGCAGGCACTGGCAGGAATCCACACGCTGAGGTGCCCAAGGAGCAGATACAGTTTCTTGCCTGCAGTTGTACAAATTCTCTATCTATACAATATTTATTTTGCTTTTCAAAAGAGACACATTTCATACCTAAGGCTGTAAATCTAAGCTCTTTTTCCTAAAACAAAATGCCACAAAACACGAAGAAAAAAAAGAGAATCGCAATAGTGTTGAGGTGGAGTTACAAATACACAAAATTTTCAGCAACAGGTAGGTCAAGATATAGACACATTCTAAAAGGGACAGAAAGAAGAATCAGTGTGTAATGGATAAAAAAAAATGTGGGCTTATACTGGGAAATTACTTTCTTTCAAACATTTTCTGAAATAGTGGACTTTTCCTTAACACATACAACTATAAGAAAGGTGTTTTTGTTGAAGTAAAGTATTTCCCCTTAAGAGGCAAAAACCTAGTCACTTTTGCACCACCAGATTTCCTGGACTTCTTTACCTGTCTACAAGGTGCACTTTCTATTTCAGAGCCTTGCTAAGCGTCCCTTGCCTTAGTGGGCATGATTGGAACTACAAGAAGCCACATCGAGTTCTATAAGTAGGGGAGGCTCGGGGAAGATCTTCAGAGTCTTAGAGTCAGCATCCATCATGTATTCCCAGTATGGAAAACAGTTTCTCTAATGTAGCCATGTTAATATTTCTGTTCTTTCCCATAACTTTTATCTAGTCTCTAGTCACAAGAAGAATTTCTTAGGCAAGTTACAAAAAATTGCCATTGCTAGATACTAAGACAACAGCTGCATATTAGAGAAGTTTAAAACAGCAGGAAGATTCTAACACATTTGGCCAGCATTATACGGCAAGGTGGGCTAGACAGTCCCTAAGAACCTTCTACCTGATGGGACACAAATGTTCATCAGCTCCATATTTATACCTCATTGCAGGAGTGGGGGGGCTCCTGGCACTTGCCCAGTACCTGAGGAGCTATCACCCACTGTGCAATCTTCTAGATAAACATTCTCAGGAGAGGGCCTTCCCACGGAGACAATGTACTCAACCTCAAGCTGTGGATGATCTTTTAGCTTTAGTTGCTTTATTAATATATTTTACACTGCAGATTATTCCAGGGCTTCAGACTTTTTTTTTACTGTTGTTTTTTGCAGCCAATATTGTACTGTCCATTCCCACAGTCCTAATCAGCAGTGATAAGTTATTACGAAAAGGAACACAGTGCTAGACGACAACCAGCTATCCTAAGGCACAAACAACCTGTAATTTCAAAGCCCTTCATTTGAAATTTTAAAATTATCAAATTTCTGAAAAACAGGTCAGAAAAGAACTCTGAATATATGGCCAATTCATGTTCATAAGCTTTATTTCCAATAAGTATAAAATTCTGAAAATAAGATGAATACACAACACAGTTAAACATTCATTATTTTACTTAAAATATGTGAAATGTGATATTTTAATTTGTTAATTACAGAAATCAGAAGTTCCTTTATATATATCGCCCAAATAAGCCAGTGAATCAAGTGTTCTAAAAGCTCATTTCTTTGCTCAGGCAAAATTGGAGATGTCATTCAGTTGAAGATGTTAAAAAGTTTTTCTAGGCATTCAGCCATAGGACTCCCTTTCTCCTAATACATATCCAGCAACTGCATTTCTGAAAACTGGGCCAAACAAGAAGGTATTCTCATCTTAATATCTGTGATAATGATGACAAAGAAACTCTGGGAAATGCTTTGATAACCTGTGAGACAAGAAGTAAAGAAGAGGTGGAGGGCGGAGCTCAGTAGCAATTTAGAATGAAGAGGCAACAGCTAGTCACATGGGAAAATCTCAGTAGGACCTGCAGAGTGAATTTGCTATAATCATCTGTTCTTACCCCTGCAGCTTGAAATAATTAATATATGGTTGTTATTATATTAAATTGCCAACACCCTGTTACTATTACTTTTGAGGCAGGAATTTATGGTTACTATTCGCTGGAAATAAGAAGTAGTAATTCTATCTGAAAGTAGCTCAGGTGATAACTTTGGTACCTGTACACATAGTTAGCTGGCTTGTGTGCAGTAGCTAAGCATTAGGGCACTAAACTAGGAAACAGAGATGTCCTGGGTCTTAATAGAGTTCATGTTAACTAGACAAATGGAGCCCTTTCAGATTTTTTGTTTTTTCAGTAACATTGAGATATTTTAACATCAAGAACTGGAAAGAAGTGAATATTAAATGGAAAAAAATGTTATAAAAATGTTATTAAAAAGGTAAAAAAATACCTTTGATTGATATTTAGGGTATCAATTAATCACATGATCAATAACTATATTTTTAACATCAATAGGTTTTTTTATAGTTAAGTATATAAATTATTAAATGTAACAAGCCTTGGCTAACCCTAGGATTAAATTCAGACAAAAAATTCTGGTTTCATTCAGCATGATCCAATGTTTAGCTCCACAGTTAAAGGGGCTCAGAAAGACAGATACTTATAAACATACAAATTAGACTAGATGAATTGATACTCCAGAAGTTTTCAATTCCATTTGCTCAAAGTCAGACAGACACAACCATAAGTTAGAATTTTTAAGATGAGAAATAGCATTGAGAAAAAGAAAAAGAAAAAGCCATATACAGATGTTTATTTGAAAAAGTAAACAGCAGAAAAAGTAAGTAAGGCAGGTCTAATACTAACTAATCATAAACAGCAAACTGCCACACCATTGAGATTTGACAAAGGACAGCATGGAATGTGTTTCATGATAATAATAGAAAGTAAGCTATAAAAAGCAAAGATACTTTTCAGAATAAAGGGAAAATAATATGCTCTAAAAGTCTTTAGAAGAAATGTTTCAAATAAAGCCCTGTGATCTGAGAAAAGAATAGAAAGAAAATGAGAAAGAGGCCACAATTCTCTCCTAGTCTCTCTTTCACATTTGGACAATACAGCGGTTTGTATCTATCCCTGTAAAAATACTGATGCCTGCAATTTAAAAAAAAAAAATTACAGCGTTCTCATTTCTTTTGACTTGCTCATTTCTTTAAAATCATATAAATTATGGTCAACTTTATTAATTTCACTTTATATTTTAAAGAATTCAATATCAAATATATTTGTATTTTAATTATGACAACCCCATTTAGAATATGTATAATTTTTTTCTTTTTGTCTTTTGTCTTTTTAGGGCCATACCCATGGCAGATGGAGGTTCCCAGGCTAGGGATCCAATTGGAGCTGTAGCTGCCAGCGTACACCACAGCCACAGCAATGAGGGATGCAAACCGTGTCTGCAACCTACACAACAGTTCACAGCAACACTGGCACCTTAACCCACAGAGCAAGGCCAAGGATTGAACCCACATTCTCATGAATACTAATTGGGTTCTTTAACCACTGAGCCATGATGGGAACTCCTAGAATATGTATAATTTGACGAAATAAATCCCAGACTCAGTCTTTATTTCTGTAAAATAATATATGTTGCCTGACATGTTGTATGTTTTCAGTAATGCTTAGTTCCACCAAATTACCGACATAAGCAAGTACTTTTTATGATAATTTTATAGATAGTCTCTCCAGTATCCACCAGATTCTTCCAAAGGTCTGAAATCATCATCAAAATAATTTTCAAAATGCTAGGTTGCCTATATTGCATTCCATACCCTGCTTAAAAAAGGTTGATAGCTAATTTTTGAGCACTATTGTGTATAGATTTATGTTTTAAGAAGCTTACAATATTGCCTGCTCAAATCATATTGTTTAAGACTAAAAGCATTGAAGTGGACAAATTAAGGATTTTCAGGTAAATGTACAAACTATGAGCAATTTTCCAGGAAAATGAAATGCTTTTAATAGGAATAATCACAAGTTAAAGTAATTTTATAGAGCAAAAAATAAGAAAGTCAATTCTTTTCAAGAAATATTTACTAAATGTCTACAGTGAAAAGACAGCTGGAGGTCAGAAGTGCAGGGCCAGTTCTGTGATGTATAGTCCAGAGAATTAACCCTTTCTTATCTATTCTCAGGTGCAGTGCTAATCAAGATTTGGTCAGCAGATAAGCAGAGTGCACACGTGATGTCTGCAGATGTCACAAAATGGGAAACCTCTAGGAAAGTCTATAGCTTTACCATGTAGAATAAGTAAAAATGTGAAAGTGCTTTAGGATGCTGATGATGTGTCCCAAACCTGGAAGTGATAGAGTGATACAGTCAGAGGAAACTCAGGCTAGAGATTTAAGTCATGGATAACTGTGATCAGATATGTTCTATCTTAATTTCTGTGAATGTGTGATTTCCTTCCCTGAAGTCCTGATAAAACAGCATTGTCTTTATACTCATACAAATAAAAACAAAAATAATAATTAAATGGAACACTTGGAATATCAAGCAACTGGAAATATCTTATACTACTAGTGGGCATATAAATTAAAACCATTTTGGAAAAATATTTCACAGTATATATATACTATGACCTTCAAATTTTACTCCTAGGTATATAAGTAATGAATGCTTATGGCCACCAAAAGACATTATGACAGCACGTATAGCAACTTTATTTGTAAAGACCCAAAGTGAAAATAGCTCAAATACCTATCAATACTCAGATGGGTAAATAATACGTATTTCATACACAGAATGAAATGTCACACAGCAATAGAAAATAACTAGTGATTAACTCATCATCATGGATAAATCTAATTGACAAATGCTGAGTGAAAGAAGTCAAACAATAAAGAATATATAGGGAGCACCCACTGTGGTGCAACAGGATTGGCAGCATCTTGGGAACAGTAGGAAATGGGTTCAATCTCTGGCCCAGCAAAGTGGGTTGAAGATCTGCTGTTGCCATAGATGCAGCTTAATTTGAGGCTTTGGCTTGGATCTAATCCCTTGCCTGGGAGCTCCATATGCCATGGCATGGCCAAAAAAAAAAAAAAAAAAAAAGGAATATATACTATCATGATTCCATTTACATGGGGTTCTAAAACATACAAAAGTGATCACTGGTTTAGACGTCAGAACAGTATACACATCCTTGGAATCCTTGAAATACTCTTGGAAAGGAGCTAATGACTGGGAAGGGGAATGAAGGTTTCTTTTCTAATGGTGGAAATGTTCTACATTATGATCTGGGTGGTATTTACAAGGATAAACATAAATTTTTACAACTGTGTGTATGGAGAGAAAGAGAGAGGAAGTGCAATCTCCAGCCTGGCCTGGGGATCATCCTTTGTGTAAGCTATAAAGAACCACCTCACTGCAAGAAGGGGTTTGTGTGTGTGTGTGTGTGTGTGTGTGTGTGTGACTAAGAAGGAAAGTTAACTAGGAATATTGGCTAATAAATATGTAAACTTGTGCTTGCTTCAGCAGCACATATACTAAAATTGGAATAATACAGAGAAGAGTAGCATGGTCCCTGCACAAGAATGACATACAAATTCGTGAAACAGTTCATATTTTTTGACAAAATTCAATACTCATTCCTGATAAAAACTCTCCAGAGAGTGGGCATAGAGGGGAACTACCTCAATATAATAAGTCATTTATGACTCACAGCTAACACCATTCTCAATGGTGAAAAACTGAAAGCATTTCCACTAAGATCAGAAACAAGACAATGTTATTCAACATAGTCTTGGAAGTCCTAGCCACAGCAATCAGAGAAGAAAAAGAAATAAAATGAATCCAAACTGGAAAAGAACTATAACTATCACTGTTTGTAGATGACATGATTCTATACATAGAAAATCCTAAAGACACTACCAGAAAATTATCAGACCTCATCAATGAATTTGGTTAAGTCCCAAGATACAAAATTAATACACAGAAATCATTTGCATTTCTACATACTAACAATGAAAGATCAGAAAGAGAAATTAGGGAAACAATCCCATTTACCACTGCATCAAAAAGAATAAAATACCTAGGAATAAACCTACCTAAAGAGACAAAAGACCTGTACTCTGAAAAACTATAAGACACTGATGAAAGAAATCAAAGACAAAAATTGATGGAAAAACATATCATGCTCTTGGATTGGACAAATCAATATAGTCAAAATGACAATTTACAAATTCAATGCAATCCCTATCAAATTGCCAATGACATTCTTTTCAGAACTAGACAAAAATAATTTAAAATTTGTATGGAAACAGAAAAGATCTCAAATATTAAAAGCAATATTGAAAAGAAAAAAAAATGGTACTGGAGGAATCAGGCTCCCTGACTTCAGACTCTAATACAAGGTTACAGTCACCAAAACAGTACAGTACTGTCACAAAAACAGAAATATAAAGCAATGGAACAGGAGAGAAAGCCCAGAAATAAACCCAAACACTCCATGGTCAATTAATCTATGACAAAGGAGGCAAGAATATACAGTAGAGGAAAGACTCTCTTCAATACATGGTGCTGGGAAAACTGGACAACGGCATGTTGCGAGAATGAAATTAGAACACTGTCTAACACCATACACTATAATAAACTCAAAATGGACTAAAGATCTAAATGTAATGTCAGACACTATAAAACTCCTAGAGGAAAACAGAGGCAGAATGCCCTTTGACATAAATCAAAGCAACACCTTCTAGAATAAAGACAATAAAGACACAAATAGACCAATGGGACCTAACTAAACTTGAAAACTTCTGTAGAGCAAAGGAAACCATTAAAAAAATGAAAAGACAACCTACAGAATGGGAGAAAATTTTTTCAAATGACTTAACTGACAAAGGTTTAATCTCCAAAATATACAAACTCACACAATAACAAAAAACAAACAATCCAATTCAAAAATGGGCACAAAACCTAAATAGACATTTCACTAAAGAAGACACACAGATGGCAGGCAGGAACATGAAAACATGCTCAACATCACTAATTATTAGAAAAATGCAAATCAAAACTGCTATGAGGTACCACTTCATACCAGCTAGAATCAACAAATAACAAATTCTGGAGAGGGTGTGGAGAAAAGGGAAGCCTCCTACACTGTGGGTGGGAATGAAAATTGATACAATCACTATAGAAAATAGTATGGAAATAACCTCAGAAAAGTAAATATAGAACTACCATATGACCCAGCAATCCTATATATCTGGGCATATATCCAGAGGAAAATTTCACTGAAAAAAATACACAGCACTCTTCACAATGGCCAAGACAGGGAAACAACCTAAATGCCCATCGATGGATGAATGGATTAGGAAGATGTGGTACATATATACAATGGAATACTACTTAGCCATTAAAAAGAACAAAATAATGCCATTTGCAGCAACATCTATGGACCTAGAGACTTTCATACTGAATGAAGTAAGTCAGAAAGACAGATACCATACGATATCACTTATATGTGGAATCTAAAATATGACACAAATGATTTATCTACAAAACAGAAAAGATGGACATGTAGGATAGACTTGTCTTTGCCAGGGGGGGAGGAAGGGAGGGAGATGGATTGGGAGTCTTGGGTTTGTAGTAGGTGAAAACTCTTGCATTTTGAGTGGACAGGCAATGAGTTCCCCACTTATGATGGAACATGATGGAAGACAAAGTAAGAAAAATAATGTGTATATATATGTATGAATCAGTCACTCTATAGCAGAGATTGAAAGATTATAAATCAATCATAATAAAAGATTTAAAAATTGAAAAAGAAAAAACTGCAAACTTCTATTTTGCCATTTAGCAAAGACCAATATTTTAGCCCTTATCTACTGCTTTCTTTTGTTGTATTTTTTGTGTTCCTCCCTCAGATTTCCAAAGATTCATCTCCCGAAGACAAATGGCTGAAATATTATGCTGTACCTCACAGAACCTAGCACAAAGCTGGACAGGCATATGTAGATGTTCCAATCTTGTTCATAATAACCACAGTAGCAACATTTGTTGATTAGTACTCTATACTTCACAAAATAATCCTACCAACCCAATGATGTAGATATTTTTTATTTTAAGTCTACAAATGAAGAAACTCATGAGATCTTCTGTAGATTACAACTGGAGGAAGAGGGCCTTAAATACTATACATAAATCTCACATCCTCTTCATAATCACTTCAAGCTGTCACAGTGGACTGATTATAAAACATCTGCTTAGACTGTCTTTCTGAGTGATCTGTCTGGTGTCCCTGCCAATATCAAAGGTCACACTTATCAAACAAAATGCTCAAATTTCTGTGGTACACATGGCTTTAGGCCTCATGAAGAGCCAACATGCATATGGTTTGCATGGTAGTTTGCAGTTTCATAGCCTTCTAATGGCCTGGTATCACTTCTCATATTATCTCCATATTAAGTCAGGTCAAATGAATCTGCTTAGGAATCTCTGGTCATTCCCTTGGTGTTAACATGCCATCTCCTGTCCAAATATTTATTTCTAAATTTATGGTATAATTTGGAATATATATACATATATATTTACCTAGTGGCCTCTTTTTTTCCTGAAAATCTCTTATTCTATTTATAAATCGTAAATGTGAATTTTGTTCTTTCTGATATCTAGAAAGACAATTCAAGCTCTCATAGGGATAGCCAATTATTTTCTGTACTATGACCAACGTAGATTGGTGCTGTGGTGACAGTATGCTACTGATTCATGTCCACAGAGAGAGACAGCTTCTCTGGAAAGAATCCATCGTCTTATTTTACAATCTGCATTGAGTAACACTGTCAGCCTAAAAGTTTTTGACAGTTTCACATCCCTTCCTCACCTAACAGACTTGACAGCTAGAGGAAGATCATATTTACAGAACATCACCACATTTTTAGGTGGCATCGGCATTTCTTTCATATGATGATCTGTCAGGTTTAATTCACATATGGGTAAAATGTCCTTTCATGTTGGCAAATTCATATTCATCATTCACTTATTGTGGACAGGTAAACAAAGAAGTATCTCATAGAAGCCTTACTACTCCATATTATATCCTGGATTAAATACTTCATAGAGGACTGAGTCCACCTGTGAGTGCCTTTAACTTGGAAAAAAAAAGTAATTTAAAGAGATAAACTACCAATGGACTCAGAATGGAGAAACACTATGTAGCGGACTGAAAGGTCCTGGAGGAATATGCATGTCACTGCAGCTGTACAAAAAACTCTCTTGGGTTTAAACTTGATTCTAAAATGTATTGTGTCATCTAAAACTACAGCCTTCATTTATTCATCTGTAAATTTATTGTAAAAATTAGGTGAGGCAGTCTTTAAACTGTGACACAAAGCTCAGCATGTAGTTACAAGGTAAACAGATCTCCTCACTTGAGAGAATTTCCTTGACCAACTTAGATCCAACATGTCTTCAAACCTCATATTGTGCTCTCCTCTGAGGACAGAGATCTAGATGATAACAAATACGGCCACTGAAGGCAACACTTTCTGAGCTGAACTATGCAAACCTTCTTAGAAGAAGCTGTTATGCCATCTAGGGGCCCTGTTTTGGGTCATTTACTTTTCTAATATTGGGGCCAGACGTGAACCAGTCTCTGGATCTGTCACAAGCCATTTACATTTTCTCCTAATTACAGAAATTTGCTGATTTTGCTTTTCAAAGAGATTTTACTGAATCATTTCCCTCTTTAAATACTCTCTTTCAATTTCTCACTAAAATCTCAGTAGAATACCTTATCTTCATCAGAAAACCTGAGTTCCTGTCTAGATTCTCTGGTTTTGCCTTTCTCACTTGTCCCACGAGATGGTTTTCTTAACTTCTATGGCTACTATCTGTGCATTAATAAAAAAGAATGAAAGACTGTCCTGCAGATATTAAGTATATAGTTAAAATAATAATTTGTGAGTTTGTTTTTATGACACTTCATATAGGGCCATGGAGTTCAGGCACTGACACTTAGATCCTGTGTAAACTTGAAAATGTTATGAGGCTCCCTATGTCTCACTTTTGTTATCTGTAAAACGGATAAAACGATAGTAATAAAAGTATCTACTCTAAAAGGATTGTTGTGAGGAATAAACAGATATCTATAAAACATTTATTACAGTGATTATCAAATGCTAAGCATTTAATAGATGCATTTAATAATAGAAAATATATCTAAAACACCTAGCAATTAGTTTTATTCATTTTGAATGCTTAATATAGAGAATATTAGGTAGTTTTATTTTTATTTGCCTTGTTTCCAACACATGATGCTCATAGCTTCTAAGGTATTGGAAGCTCTACCTGGCATATAGTAGACACCAATTGAATGTCTAAGTTTGTAAGTTAATTATGCAAAAAAAAGTGAGAAAAGTTTTTATTTCAGCTGTACAAATGTAAACTCTCTATGATGTTACCAATGATTTAAAAGTGTTCTGTACTTGATAGTGATGCATTTAACAGGAAAAAATTTGCCACATAACAAGAAGAACACTTACCTCTGGATACTTATTCAGAGAAAACTAAACAGAAAATTCACGGTTCTTAGCATTTTGTGAGATGATGTTTACATGTGTTCCCTCTGGTAAATTCGGTACTAAAAAACCTAGGTTTTTTTTCTTTTTTTGGGTGTACATAGAGCATGCAGAAGTTCTTGGGCCAAGAGTTGAACTCATGACACAACAGGGCCTCAAGTTGCAGCAGTGTCAACACCAAATCCTTAGGCTGCTGAGCCACACAGGAACTATCTATATCAGTCAATATATTTATACATAGATGATAGATAGATAGATGATAGATAGATAGATAGATAGATAGATAAAAAGCTAAATTAAAGAAAGCATTTAAAGACATTCTATTCCTTAATACATTTACTAATCCTAATGCCAACAAAGCTCTGTAGGTAGAGCTTTAATTAAGATAAACCAAATGTACAATAATGTGAAATTATGTAATCACTTATTTATATCAACCTTATTGATAACAATATACCAGATTCCTCTCTCTTTCTCTTATTCTTCATTTTTGGCCACCCTGCAGCATATGAAACTCCTGGGCCAGGGATCACATCCAAGCCACACTGTGACCTAAGCCACAGCTACAGCAATGCCAGATCCCTGTGCTGGAATGGGGATACAACCTGTGTCCCAGAGCTCCCAAGGCACCACCAGTCCCATAGCACCACAGCAGGAGCACAAGTTTCCCCTCTTTAAATGACAGATTACTAGAGAAAATCTCCTTATGTGTAGAAAACCTGTATTTTACAGCAAACTTTTTATTTCATCAAAAAACATATATATGTAAGTTATTTTTAGTACTGAACTTCAGATGAGACAGCAATTAAAAGCATTCTATTTAATGGCCATTTATTAACTGGAGATGAAAAAATGGAAAGGATTGTTGTGTGAAGTATTAAGTTTCCTGACTTGATAGGTTTAGTAAGAATGAATAACAACTGTCTAACATTAAACCAGCTTTACAACAAATGCTAAAGGAACTTCTCTAGGCAGAAAATAAAAGGCCACAACCAGAAACAAAAATACCACAAATGAAAAGGTTCACCAGTAAAGCCATATATACAGTAAAGACACAAAATCATCCATGCACAATTATGCTACCAAAATCAGAAATCCTGAGAAGAGGAGGGTACAAATGCAGGAAACTGGAGATGCACTAGCAATTAAGAGACAGAAACTTAAAACAGTCATATATACATATATATACGTACACACACACATACACACACATATTCCTATATCAAAAATTCAGGGCACTTCAAACGAAAAATCTACAATTGATACACAAACAAATGAGAAAAATCAACTCAAATACAACACTAAAGATAGTCGTCAAACCACAAGAGGAGAGAACAAGAGAAGAGGGAAGGAAAAAGAGCAACAAAAACAAATTCAAAACAGTTAATAAAATGGCACTAAAAACATACATATCAATAATTACCTTAACTATTAATGGACTGAATGCCCCAACCAGAAGACATAGACTGGCTGAATGAATACAAAAACAAGACCCAAATATACACTCTCTTCAAGAGACCCACTTCACTTCTAGAGACACATACAAATTGAAAGTGAGAGGATGGAAGAAAATAGTCCATGTAAATGGGAATCAAAAGAAGGCTGGAGTAGAAGTACTCATATCAGACAAAACAGACTTTAAAATGAAGAACATTTTAAGAGACAAAGAAGGGCACTACTTAATGATCAAAGAATCAATCCAAGAAGAAGATATAACAATTTTAAATATCTATGCACCTAACATAGGATCACCACAATATATAAGGCAACTGCTAACAACCTTAAAAGGAGAAATCAACAATAACACAATCATAGTGGGCGACTTTAACCCCTCACTTACAGCAATGGACAGATCATCCAGACAGAAAATCAATAAGTAAACACAAGCCCTGAATGAAGCATTAGACCAGATGGACTTAATAGATATTTATAGGATATTCCATCCAAAAGCAACAGAATACACATTCTTCTCATAACACAATCATAGTGGGCGACTTTAACCCCTCACTTACAGCAATGGACAGATCATCCAGACAGAAAATCAATAAGTAAACACAAGTCCTGAATGAAGCATTAGACCAGATGGACTTAATAGATATTTATAGGACATTCCTTCCAAAAGCAACAGAATACACATTCTTCTCAAGTGCATATGGAACATTCCCTAAGATTGATCACATCCTGGGCTACAAATAAAGCCTTGGTAACTTTAAGAAAATTGAAATCATATCAAGCATCTTTTCTGACCACAATGCTATACAACTGGAAATCAACAACAAGAAAAAACCTGCAAAAAAAACACAAACACGTGGAGACTAAACAACATGTCACTAAACAAACAATGAGTCACTGAAGAAATCAAAGAGGAAATTACCTTGAAGCAAAAGACAACAAAGATGTGACACTGCAAAACCTATGGGAAGCAGCAAAAGCCGTTCTAAGAGGAGAGTTTATAGCTATATAAGCCTACCTCAAGAAACAAGAAAAAGCTCAAATAAACAATCTAACTGTACAGCTAAAGCAGCTAGAGAGAGAAGAACAGACAAGACAAAGTAAGTAGAAGGAAAAAAATCGTAAATATCAGAGCAGAAATTGATGAAACAGAAATGAAGAAAACCACAGAAATGATCAATGAAACGAAAAAGATCAACAAAATTGATAAACCTTAGAAGGCTTATCAAGAAAAAAAGAGGGAGGACACAAATCAATAAAATTACAAATGAAAAAGAAGTAACAATGGACATCACAGAAATACAAAGGATCATAAGAGACTACTATATGCAACTATACGCCAATAAAACGGAACACCTAGAAGATATGGACAAATTCTTAGAAAAATACAATCTTCCAAGACTAAATCAAGATGAAACAGAAAGGATGAAGGGACCGATCATAAGTTCTGAAATTGAAACTGTGATTTAAAAACCACCAACAAACAAAAGACCAGGACCAGATGGCTTCACAGGCAAATTCTATCAAACATTTAGAGAAGAGCTAACACCTATCCTTCTGAAATTATTCCAAAAAACTGCAGAGGAAGGTACACTCCCAAACTTATTTTATGAGGTGGCCATCACCCTGATACCAAAACCAGACAGAGATACCAGAAAAAAAGAAAATTACAGGCCAATTTTACTGAGGAACACAGATGGAAAAGTCCCCAACAAAATACTAGCAAACCAAATCCAACAATACACTAAAAGGACTGTACATCATGATCTAGTGGGATTTATCCCAGAGATGCAAGGATTCCTCAATATCACCAAATCAGTCAGTGTGATATACAACATTAACAAACTGAAGAATAAAAACCATATTTTCCTCTCAATAGATGCAGAAAAATCCTTTGACACAATCCAACACCCATTTCTGATAAAAAAAAAAAAAACGCTTCCAAAAGAAGGCATAGAGAGAACCTACCTCAGCATAATAAAGGTCATCTATGACAAACCCAGAGATAACAACCTTCTCAATGGTGAGAAGCTGGAAGAATTCCTGCTGAGATCAGGAACAAGACAAGGATGTCCATTCTAGTCAACGTAGTTTCGGAATTCCTAGCTACAGTAATCAGAGAAGTAAAAGAAATAAAAGGAATCCAAATTGGAAAGGAAGAAGTAAAACTATCACTGTTTGCAGATGACATGATACTATACCTAGAGAATCCTTAACAGTCTTCCAGAAAACTCTTAGAGCTCACCAATGAATTTAGCAAAGTCACAAGATACAAAATTAATACACAGAAATCAACTGCATTTCTATATACTAACAATGAAAGATCAGAAAGAGAAATTAGGGAAGCAATCCCGTTTACCGTCACATCAAAAAGAATCAAATACTCAGGAATAAACCTACCTAAAGAGACAAAAGACCTGTACTCTGAAAACTACAAGACGCTGATGAAAGAAATCAAGGATGATATGAACAGATAGAAAGACACACCATGCACTTGGATTGGAAGAGTCAGTATTATCAAAATAACTATACTACCCAAGGCAATCTGTATATTCAATGCAATCCCTATCAAATTACCAAGGACATTTTTCACAGAGCTAGAACAAATATTTTAAAGTTTGCTGGAAGCACAAAAGACCCAGAATAGCCAAAGACATCCTAAAAAAGAAAATGGAGCTGGAGGAATCAGGCTCCCTGACTTCAGACTATACTACAAAGCTGTATGATACTGGTACAAAGACAGAAATACAGATCAGTGGAACAGGATAGAAAGCCCAGAATTAAACCCACGCAGCTACTGTCAACTAATCTATGACAAAGGAGGCAAGAATATATAATGGAGAAAAGACAGCCCATTCAATAAGTGGTACTGGGAAAACTGGACATTCACACGTAAAAGAATGAAATTAGAACACTTCCTAACACCATACACAAGAATAAACTCAGAATGAATTAAAGGCCTAGATATAAAACCAGATACTATAAAAGTCTTAGAGGAAAACATAGGCCCAACACTCTCTGACATAAACGACAGCAACATCTTCTCAGATCCACCTCTTAGAGTAATAACAATAAAAACAAAAATAAACAAATCGGACTTAATTAAACTTAAAAGTTTCTGCACAGCAAAGGAAACCCCA
Source organism: Catagonus wagneri (assembly GCA_004024745.2). NCBI lineage: Eukaryota > Metazoa > Chordata > Mammalia > Artiodactyla > Tayassuidae > Catagonus > Catagonus wagneri. The sequence continues at coordinate 19,087,410 of PVHT021183518.1, read as the reverse complement.
AACAAAATGAAAAGACAACCCACAGCATGGGAGAAAACATTTGCAAATGAAGTGACTGACAAGGGATCAGTCTCCAAAATTTATAAACACCTCCTACAGCTCAATACCAAAAAAACAAACAATCCCATCAAAAAATGGGCAGAAGATCTAAACAGACAGTTCTCCAAAGACATATAGATGGCCAAAAAACACATGAAAAGATGTTCAACAGCACTCATTATCAGAGAAATGCAAATCTAAACCACTATGAGGTACTACCTTACACTGGCCAGAATGGCCATCATCAAAACGTCTACAAACAGTAAGTGCTTGAGAAGGTGTGCAGAAAAAGAAACACTATTTCACTGTTGGTGGGAATGTAAACTGGTGCAACCACTGTGGAAAACAGTATGGAGATCCCTCAGAAAACTAAAAATAGAATTACCGTTTGATGACACAGCAACCCCATTCCTGGCCACCCATCCAGAGAAAACCATGGCTTGAAAAGTAACATGTAGTCCAATGTTCATTGCAGCACTCTATACAATAGCCAATACATGGAAACAACCTAAATATCCACTGACAGAAGACTGGATAAAGAAGAGTTGGTACATATACACAATGGAATATTACTCAGCCATTAAAAGGAAAAAAATAATGGCATTTGCTACAACATGGATGGAACTAGAAATTATCATTCTGAGTGAGGTCAGTCAAGACAATGAGACACCAACATCAAATGCTATCACTTACTTGTGGAATCTAAAAAAAAGGACACAGTGAACTTTGCAGAATAGATACTGACTCACAGACTAAAAAAATTATGGTTTCCAAATGAAACAGGCTGGGGGTGGGGGGATGCACTGAAGGTTTGGAATGAAAATGCTATAAAATTTGGTTGTAATGACTGTTGTACAACTATAAAATGTAATCAAATTCATTGAGTAATTAAAAAAATAAAGACAAGGTGAGAGAGAGGGTCACAGGGTATGTGATAAGCTTATGGATATCCTTCTGATTGATGGTGAAGTAACTAGATGTTTTAGTAATCTCAATCATCAACCCTCTGGTTCCAACCTGTCTGTATGCCGTTTGCCAGCAGTTAACTTCTTCCACCTGATGACAGTTTTAGTATCCTCAAAACAACCCAGGGATATTATCTCTAGCAAATGAGGAGGAACTAATGCTCCTTGACTTAGTTTTATGGCTGAACTATTATTATTTTGTCTTGCTTGTCTGTTTTCCTTTATTTTGACATTTTCTCATTTATCTTATTAAATTATTGCTCTTTAGAATTATAAAAGGCCTAATAAACTACAACTGTTCTCCAAAGAAGAGGCAGGTGACACAGAAGGTTTGTGTACCTGGGGATATCGCTGCAGGGCCTTACTCAGTTTCACTAGAACTCCAATTAGAATTTATTGGATCCTTTCCTTGTCTCCTCCCAGTACAGGTATACCTCTTACCTCAGAGATACTACACGTTTAGCTCCAGACCACCACAATAAAGCAAATATCACAATAAGGAATTTGATAGTTGTATCTAAGGAATACTGTAGAAACAACAAAATCTATATGAGATGGGAGTTTGAACTCAATATACTCTAAAGTTGCTTTCATCTAATAAAAGTTTGAATCTATAACTTTACTGGATATTATGTGCTAATCATTTTATATAATTAAATCTGTAATGACTGATAAAAAAATTAGAAGCAAGTCATTTATAACATGATGTGTATGAAGTTATATGAATATTGTATTACATAATTGAAAAGACAGTGTTATCATTCTTCCCTGATGCCTCCCTTCTTTATATCCACTGAGTATTCACTGAAGTCCAGTATCCACTTAACAACAGGTTTTTTTAATATTTCAGTGGTATTATATAATCGATTGCTATGACTACTTCATAATCCTATAGTCATATTAAATCTTATTAATGTACTTACCAAATGATTCCATGAGAATATTCATAAACAATAATAATAAAGCCTAAGCAATTATTTTTCTTTGATCTTCTTTTATTTTTTCCCTCAGAAGGGATTTGTGTATATTTTTTCCCTCTGAAGATTCAGTCAGTTCAGCTATTCCTACTTGGGCTATCAGAATTTCTACGGGAAGTAGAATTTCCCTTTCCAAAAAATACAGGTCAACCTCATTTAGCAATGTTCAAAGTGTACACATTTATTTGAATAACTTGCATGAATTGTGTGTGTAACTCCACCAACACTTGGTCAGTGAACATGCACTACTGAAGCAGGACCTGCTGGTCGCTCTTTTATTGTGTAACCTTCTGTCTTCCTCACTATATAGCTAAAGTAAATAATCCATTTCTGAAAAGAACTGCTGTAATAGTAGTAAATAGTATTTTCTGAGCATTTGCTAGTATTGCCTTTCTTTTTTGCTAAACTAACATGAATTTATTTTCTTACCCTTCCTCCAACTGAGTATAAACAGACCTCAAGGCAAAGTACTGCCATGCAAGTCCATTTACCAGCAAAAGAAAGTAAAACAGAAAAGCTTTAATCTTAATTCAACTCAAGTAAACAAGCACTTATTGAGCACCTGTGCCAGGGGTTGAACCAGGAGTTGGGGAAACAAAAGACAACTAGTTTCTATCCCTAAGGAATTTAGCATGGGAGGTGGGCATATATAAATAAAAATAAAATGCTGTAATGTAATAAGCACGAACATATATCTTTAATTCAAAGTATGATAGTCTACAACAATCATTTTAGCACAGTGGTTAAAAACATGGACTCTGGAGGACCATATTGCCTGGATTTCAATCCCAGCTGTAATACTTACTACTTGTATGACCTCAGGCAAGTGATTTAGCCTTTCTGTGTTTCAGATTTTTAACCTATAATAGGGATAAAATGAATACCTGCAGACTCCTTTGGTTCTTCAGGGATAAAATGAATGCCTACAGATCCTTTAAGGATATCTGCTGGTACTAAAAATCGCAGATGCTCAAGTCCTTTATATGAAATGGCATGGTACAGTCAGCCCTCCATATCCACAAGTTCCGCATTCAAGGACACAAAGAATTGCATTTCAGGAACAATATAAGTTAATATTTATATTAAGTATAAATGAGTTAATATTTATAAAGTTTTTAATATAGTATTCAGCACATATTAGGTGCAATATGTTTGCTGATTAAAATAATGGAGGTTGATTAGTTGTTTATGATGTAAGAGAAATATTATCCTAGCAGGATATGTAGAAAAAATACTTCTGAGGACAAGTATTACTTAAGAAGAGTCTTTAAGGATGAATCAGATTTTATAAAAAGGACAAGAATGAGAAAGACTAAAGAAGGATACATTGGTGGGTCAAGTCCCGGGAATAACTAGTAAAGGGCTAGCACAGGACTTTCTGCAAAGAGAAGAAAACCTGCATTAAAAAGAGCAACTGAAAATAAGTCTGATCAGAAGAATAAAAACAGTTGTGAAAGAAAAAGTTAAAGACTTAAAATTTCAATGATCAGTCAATGAAGAGTTTTTAACTTAGTAAGTAGTATAATTAGATTTGTATTTTAGAAAGACAATTTAAATTACAGTTTGGAAGATAGATTTGATCAAGAAAGACTAGAGATATGATAATTAGTTAAGGGACCACAGTCTGGGAAGAGACATCCTGGGCCAGAAAAGCAGGATGTCAATAATGGGGATGGAGGTAAAAAACATGACCAAGTTCTAGTAGTAAACAAAAACTTTTCTCATGGAGAAATGCCCAATCTTCTCCTGGAGAGAAATTAACATACCCATAAAATGCTCAAGCAAAATGGTTTAAAGTTCCTTCTGGGAAATCTTTCACCAACCAATCTAACTAATTGTCAGTCGATTGTAAAACTTGACTGATGTGTTTTGTTGCACATCTATGCAAATCAAAAGTACTATGAGGTAGCACCTCACATCAATCAGAATGGCCATCATTAACAAATCAATAAATAACCAATGCTCGAGAGGGTGTGGAGAAAAGGGAACCCTCTTACATTGCTGGTGGGAATGTAAACTGGTACAACCATTATGGAAAACAGTATGGAGGTAGCTCAGAAAACTAAATATAGACCCAGGTATCCATAAGACCCAGGTATCCCACTCTTGGAAATATATCTGGAGAAAACTTTCCTTGAAATGATATATGCACCCGCATATTCACTGCAGCACTATTCACAACAGCCAAGATATGGAAACAACCTAAATGTCCATTGACAGATGAATGGATTAAGAAGATGTGGTATGTATACACAATGGAATACTACTAAGCCATAAAAAAGAACAAAATAATGCCATTTACAGCAACATGGATGGAACTGGAGACTCACATAATAAGTGAAGTAAGTCAGAAAGAGAAAGACAAATAACATATAGCAAATATCTGGAATCTAATATATGGCACAAATAAATCTTTCCACAGAAAAGAAACTCATGGACATGGAGAACAGATTTATGGTTGCCAAAGGGGAGGGGGAGGGAGTGGGATAGACTGGGACTCTAGGGTTAATAGATGCAAACTATTGCGTTTGGAGTGGGTTGAACTGGGAATCTAGGGTTAATAGATGCAATCCACTGCATTTGGGGGGACACATGAGATCCTGATATATAGTATTAGAAACTATATCTAGTCACTTGTGCTGGACCATGATGGATGATAATGTGAGAAAAAGAACATATATATGTATGTCATTGGGTCATTTTGCTGTACAGTAGAAATTGACAGAACACTGTAAACCAACTACAATGAAAAAAATAAAAATCATTAAAAAAAAAACAGTAATGCCATTTATCCAGTTATTCTTTTTCTCATGTTTAGTCTAACCAGGTTTATTTGATCATTCTTTTTTCTTTTAATAAAAAAAAAGTCCCAACTAAGAGGAGCTTTTAAAATTAATATTCTTAGGTTTCCTTCCTTAGAAAAATATTTTATCTGAAAAAAAAATTGGCATTGGCTTGTCACCAAATTAGCTGGAAAAAAATAGATCTAAAAATGGAATTTGGAGGAAAACAATCCCCTTGGTTGGAAATTTTTGAGCTAAAAGGACTTGCAGGATATCCAGGTAGACATTCAAAGGATGATGAAAGTAGCTACTATTTATTAAATGTGCTATGTAAAAGGCACTATGGCATATTATTTACCTATCTTTAAACTTAACAATAAACCTGCAATTAATATTATTCCCATTTTATTGATGATATGCAGTGAAATAAAGAGAAGTTATGAAATGGATCCAAGGCCACTTAACTAGTATTTTGATGAAATGAGATTCAGATTCTAATGCCCTGATACTAAGGTCTGTGCAAACTCATTTACTCCAAACTTGCTCTTGTATCTAATGGTTAGGAATGATTATATATTGCCTAAAATGCAGTTATTAATGATTTGTAAAAATTATTCATGTCTCTATTAAACATAATATTAAGAGATTTACTCCACTGGCAAGTCAATTTTTACAATTAGAACACAGAGCAGCTATATATCAGAATCATCAAGAGCACAGCTATAGACTCAGACAAAACCAGGTTTGAAATTCCTGACTTCTAACTTATAGGGCCTTTAGTATTTTCATCTGTAAGATGGATATAATGTTTATCTCATAAGATTACTGTGAGTATTTAATAAGAACTTGGCACAGTACACAACAAATAGTAAATAATCAAGAGAAGCTCTTAGCACTATTTATGATTATTTATGATAATTTGGTTTAGAAATATTTTTGGGAGGACACATACCCAGGATCACAGCGAAAATTAAAAGAAAATGACTTGATAACAGAAAGTTAATTTAACTTCTGAACATAAGCTTTCTCTCACTCCAATCCAGAAAACATACCGAGCTCTTGAGTTATCCCATGAAAACACCTCTACTATATCTCATATTATGTTGCTACTGAGAATCCAAAGGTGAAAGACATATTCTGCCTTCAAGGTATTTACAGCCTAGTGGCAAAAACAGATATGTAAACAAATAAGTACAGCAGTAATGTGATGAAGTAATTAACTAATTTACGTCAGGTCACCTCTACAGCAGAGAAATCCAGAATGAGCAGGTTAGTTACAACATAAGTTGGTTTGGAAATTCAGTTTGAAGCAGGATTAAACTCTCAGTTTAAACTTCAAGCTGCAATAGATCTGAATCTCAGATTGACCTTTAACTTCAACCAATACTATGATCTTCCATTGTGTATTGAATAATCTATGGTTAGGCCAGAGTTCTTTGGACATGGAACATGCTCAGGGCATGATGTTAAATTCAGTGGCCTTTGAGTAGGATCCAAGAAACAGAACTACCTGACACTGGCTAATGTGAGTTGGCAAATCAAACATGAAGAGGCAAAGAGGAAGCTTCTTTAGAGTCACATCATTACACGTCTATTAAGCATTTGCTCTGTTCTCAACTATGTCTTGGCAATAGGTAAGATCAAAAAGGGGAGAAAAAACATTGATCCCAATGACTTGCAACCTAGTTTAGAGGAGAACTAATACATATAAAACTAAAAAATAATGTGTGAATCACAATAAATTCAGTACCTGTTAGGGTCTAGAATCTTACATACATTATCTTGTACAACCATAATACAAATCTGGTGAAGGAGGTAATAATGTCTCCATTTTATGAGTGAGGAAAATATCAGAGAGAATAATAAGTAAAACACCTTAGAACTGGCAGTTCCCAAGTGGTTCCTGGTGATGCCTATACTGTTCTTCTCCAGGAGAGGTATTCAGGAATTAGTGAACTAATACCTTGCATCTTACAAAATGACCAAGTATTGTTCTCATTTGGGAGCTGGTTAGGAATGCAGAAGACTGGGCCTCACCTCAGATGTACTGAGTCAGAATCTGTATTTTAATGGTGATGCTTTTATAATTAAATTCTATAATCCTGACCCTAAAAGTTATAGGGACACTAAATAGAAAGAAGTTAAAGTAAAGCTAACCTAATTGATAAAATCATAACAGAGGAAATAAGACTAAGTAAGTAGAATTTGGATTAGCACACAGGAAAGGGAGGGACATTTGGAATTCAGGAAACAATGCCACTAAAACACAAGGTGGACCTAAACCCAGAGGTTCTTGGGCTGATGACGAATTTGAAGAGAAGCTTTTATATTAGACCTCTCCTTTAGGAAGTAACCCAAATCTGTTGGCAAGTCCCTTTTTTTCTACATTTTCATATCTGCAAAAAACATAGAAGGAAATTCTTGATTTTATTTACCCCAGTGTAGGCATGGCCAGATATTCCCATGGGTGACCCATTTTCAAGTGAAAGTTGTCTCTTCAGATCACTTCCTTGCTATGCTCAGGCAATCGGACTTGCTGTGAACCTTCAGAGGTGACTGGTGAGACTATTGAAAACTTAATTTTCCTTTTGGTTTTGAAATAGAAAGAACCTTTGACAACACTGCTGAATGGCTGTGAAATGGTAGCTGGTATCAGCTCAGCTATGGGTGCAGAAGGGACTGAAGATAGAATAGACTGTATCAGAAGGCACTGACTTCTGCTCCCTCCATTGCCTGGAAGCGGCAAGGTCAAGACAGTAAGTGCTTGAAACACTCCCAGGACAGATGAGTGGAGTGGGGACACACCCAGACTCTGTACAAAGCAGTAGCTTTCTTCAAAGGAGCAAGGCTCGCTTCAGCCCATGGCAGGAACTATGAATGCCATCTTCAGCTTTAACTTTGCTTGAAACTTCTCAACAAATACCCAAAACACTGAAGACTTTAAGTTGTTTAGCTTGTGTTCCAAATTCCTTCTGTATGACTAATTTTTTTACGTTCTTTAAGACCCTTAGATATAAGTTGGCTCATGTTAATTGAGAAAGAATGTCACATGAACTTTAAAGAATTCCATTCGTCAGGTGTCAAGTTTTCTTTCTTTTTTTTTTTGTCTTTTTGCCTTTTCCTAGGGCCGCACCCACGGCATATGGAGGTTCCCAGGCTAGGGGTCTAACAGGAGCTGTAGCTGCCAGCCTTCGCCACAGCTACAGCAACACGGGATCCGAGCCACGTCCGCGACCTACACCACAGCTCACGGCAACGCCAGATCCTTAATCCACTGAGCAAGGTCAGGGATCAAACCCACAACCGCATGGCTCCTAGTCGGATTCGTTAACCACTGAGCCACAATGGGAACTCCAAGGTGTCAAGTTTTCAATGATCAAAACTTGTGGCATATTTTGGGGAAAGAATTGATTAGGTTAAAATCTAGAAGCTCCGATCCGGCACTCTTCTAGAAGCGAAAGTAGATTATTTTGAACAAAGCAAATTCTGATTAACAAATTTTAACCAATGCAAACTAAAGCGCTAGATATATAACAGTTGTGATGTAAGGTTTGAACTGAGAGAAATAAAGGGGGATAACAACTAAAGAAATTCCTATTTTGTAAGTATCTGTGTATAAAATCATCAGCTCTCAGACTTACATAAATTAGTTCTGCTTTCGCTCTCTAAATTCCCCAGAGTTGGAACTATCCCACAGGCCCCTAAGTTTGCTCTTAAATGTCACTAGAACCTCCGCTTAGAATTACAACCTAATTACAACATACACATTTGGGGATAATTTTTTGTTAGGAATTTGTGCAAATTTAACAAATGAATCAGGTGAAATAAAGCAAGGAGAGCCACATGAGAAATATAATGTAGATACAGAGATAAAAAACATTAGGCAATATTCCCAACATTTTCTCCTTCAGCGTTAAATGTTTATCAAGGCTACACACTGGAATGATAGTGATTAATGTTGCATGGTATAATGGAAATGACTGAGTGATATATTAGAGCAGTAGCTCCACATCTGAGTGTGTACTTAACAGCTTGGCTGGTTTTAATATGCCATAATTACAGATACTGAGCTGGCAGGTTTAGCTAAAAATGGTTAAGATATCAAATGCAACATGTTTAAATCTTCTTAATCTTAAAACTACCTCCCCATATTAACACACAAAATGACTTGGCTGCTCTTTAGTAAAATGATTTTCATGTAAAATCCCACTTAGCCCATACAATAGTTCTGGGAGTACCCTGCTAATTAAAGAGCAAAACACAATTGCCTTATACTGGTGGAGCAAAAACTGTACTCACAATGGCTTCCACATTGTCCTACCCTATCATCACTAAAAGCTTTATCTGTGAGGCAATATAAAATGAGGATTTGCCTCATGATTGCATTCCAGGTCCTAAATAAAGTAATTGTTCAAAGTGAAAAAAGTCTTTTACTTCCTTGAAGGGCAGTTCCACATTCATTTCAAACCAATCCTCACTCCCTCTAATCTGTGACCAAGGGGTGAGTACGAGCTCCTTAACTTCAATTCCTTCCAAAAATGTAATCTAGTGAAAAGAAAGACAGACCTTACAGTAAATACCCACTAAACAAATTACATTCTCCTAATGATTTTCATTACAAATTTGAACATGCAGTCCCTGGAAAATGTTTAAAACCTAAAAATGGTTTTAAAAGGTCTCAAAAATACAGCAATCCAGTAAGATATTTTATATATTATATATACATAAACATATGTATATATATTTATTTGAAAATAATTATTAATAGAGTCATGGTATTGAAATATATGAAACAGCACTGTATTTCTCTAACTTAAAAATGTAAACACTATAAATACATATATAAACTAGCTCCAATATATGGCTTTATCATCATTCTTCTTGCCTTATCCATTAGTTTCCTAGGATTGCAATAATTTCCTAAAGCTTCAGTAATTTTCTACAATTTTTCACATACTTTCAAGCTGCATTAATAGCACAAATTCTATTTTTAAAATAACAATTATTTTTCTTTTTAACACTTCCTTTTAGTTCACCACATTAAAATTTTCCACATAATTATATTTGGTAATAGTAACTTAAATTCATAATTTTCTGGCTGTATCAACAAAATATTTGTACAATTAACCAATATGATATAAACAGTTTAATAAGTCAATAAACTTTAATAATAATATCTCTTGATTACCTTAAAATCACAATTTTACAAAATACACAGTATTGGTTCCAAGGCATATTTTTATTTTTTACATCTGAAAGATAGATAGATGGGGCATTACATACAGAAACATTACATTCTATATACCTAAAGGTATTCAAATCCAATTCTTATTAAGTAATTAGGATGGATTCACCTGAATGTGTCTTTGTCTACCACTTGGTTAAAGCCTATAAAGATAGAAGAAAGCAAAATTATCAGTAATCTCCTAATTCATTATAAAATTTATAATGTAATGTTTTGCTTATAATTAGCATGGAATTTCCACTGTGGCATATGTGGTTAAGGATCTGGCATTGCCATAGCTATGGTATATGTAGTAACAGTTCTGGCTTGGATTCAATACTTGACCCAGGCCACCAGTGAGACCAAAAAAAAAAAAAAAATCAAACGAACAAACAAACAAAAGACTTGGCAAAAGAGAGAAATGTATGCTAAATACAGAAATTATTTTGTCATTTTTAGGCTGTCCTGATAATTACACTAACTTATCCGTCACAAAATGCATTCAAACCACAGCTAATGACAGAGAAGAAATAAGATCAAGATGGAAACATAGGAGTTCCCGTCGTGGCGCAGTGGTTAACGAATCCGACCAGGAACCATGAGGTTGCGGGTTCGATCCCTGCCCTTGCTCAGTGGGTTAACGATCCGGCGTTGCCGTGGTGTAGGTTGCAGACGCGGCTCGGATCCTGCGTTGCTGTGGCTGCGGCGCAGGCCAGTGGCCACAGCTCCGATTAGACCCCTAGCCTGGGAACCTCCACATGCCGCCGGTGCGGCCCTAAAATGACAAAAGGCAAAAAAAAAAAAAAAAAAAAGATGGAAACATAATGCCTCCAAATTATGAAAGGAGATGCTAGTCCTTAGGTTAAACTGGTAACACTGGATAAGTTACATAAGATTGAAAGTCTTTTATTTATTAGATTATATGGAAAATACTACTTAATGCTAAAGAAGTTAAACAATTACACTCTTGCATTTGAAACTAGTGTTATCACTGTGACAAATTATCTTCTTCAATTAAGGTAATCTAAACTTTTAAATTGCTTAAAAAGATTCCCAGTAGAGAACACACTAAATGATTGCTTGCTTATTGACAACAAGAACTTTAGCCAGAACCTCAGAGACTTATTGATGTTATCTAGTTTAAGTCCTATTCAGTCTATCAGTATGCTTACACAAGATACTGAGAACACTAATAAGCAGAAAATAAGGAATTCAGATATTATTTCATAGAAGTTATTTTTAAAGTGGATCAGTTATAAGAAGCACTGAATTGCTTCATAAGCATTTGATGAGAACCTACTGGTTAGACCAGCAGAGTATGTTATTTTTTTTCCCAATAAAGTACCTTTAGCAGAGGAAAATGAATCTTCGACTACTGAGGTCTGAAATTAAAGTTTAAATAACCTAACCAAAAGTACAAAATGCCTTTGAATTTTTGTGCTTGGTTTTGAAAACCCATTAGCACTCTATCATTTACCTTTTTAAAAAATACAAATACATGTGTTAATCCAAGTCCTCTGAGAAGTGCATGCCAAAGTAGGATTAAATGGGGAACAGTTTTATAAGAAGAAATGTTTATGAAGGAAATTGGGAGGGGACCTGAGGGAGGCCAGGAAGGCTATCAGACCTCATCCTGGTCTAGCCCTTGTGAAGAAAAGGGGTGGGAGTGGGGGAGGAAGGAAGGTTGGATGGAAGAGTTTAGAAGGCACTCCAGTTCCAAGGCAGTTTGAAAAAGACCATGGAAGTCCTTGAACAAAGTCACTTTTCAGAGACATCCTCCATTTCCAAGAAATGGGCCTGCCTTATTCCTGCCATGTGTAGCCATTGGCTGGGAGCATCGCAGAGGAAACATGGGAAACAGGCTCACTAAAGAACTAAGACCTGTTCTTAAGATTATAGAATGCACTCTCTCTACACATGTTACTATAAGGGCTTCTGTATAGTAACAGAAGATTACAGCTGAAAGAACTGAAAGTGCCAGGCTATATTTAAGGAGTTTCTGTGGAAACCTAAAGATAGCAGGGGAGGAAAAGAAAAACTAAAGAAAATGGAAGTTTCAGGTATCTACAGTTATAGCAAATATTAAAGATATCCAAACTCTGGGGTCTAGAACGGGATGGCAGAGAAGGAAGATCCTGAGCTCACCTTCCTCGATGGCACATCAAAATTACAAATACTTACAGGTCTCTGAGAGAGACCCAAAGAAAGCAGAGATTTCCTACAACTGAAGATATAAAGAAGAAGCCACAATGAAATGGATAGAAGGAGCAGAGACATCATCTAGCAAGATCCGCACCCTTGGTGCAGTGGACTACAAGTGATAGGAAAATCACAAGAGCAGAGGTCCTCTCTGAGGAGTAAGGATTCCAATCCCCACATCAAGCTCCCAAGTCCAGGGGTCCTGAACCAGGAAGACCAGTTTTCAAAAGGTCTGATTATGAAAATCAGTGGGGCTTATATTTGAGAGCTCGAGGGCTGTAGAAAACCAAGTCTCTATGCTTAAAGAGTATGCACAAAATTTCATTTGCTCTGAGTACCAACACAGAAATAGCACTGTGAATGGTGCTGAGGTCAGGCCAATTGCTCATCTTTGAGAGCACCTTGGAGAGGCAGATCACAGCTGGGACTAAGATGCTAGGAAAAACCAATTTTGTGATCTTGTTTACCATACTGACACTGACATTTTGGAATCCTCCCTCTTGCCCATTAGTGCACTTACAGAAGTTGCTCACTACCAGGCATCATAGCCAGGCACAGTGGGGGCTGAGGTTACCCACAAGTCTACATGGAGCAGTCATGCACCAAGAGGACTCACATCCAACAGTGTTAGGAATCTGTCCTAACCACCAACATACCTGCAGCAACTGTACAAGGCAGAATCTTTCAGCCAACTGGACTGGGGGCCAGCCACACATACCAGCACACCATCACAGCAGAAAGATGCATGCAGCCAGTGTAGGAAATACTCCTGAAGCATCTGGCTCTAGTGGCCAGAGATGGTATGCTGCTGTATCCCATAGGACAATTCTTATGTAAGGCCACCTCTCCAAAATTAGGAGATATAACAGACCTACCTAATACAAAGAAATAAACACCAAGAATGAGGCAGTATGAGGAGACATACGAATACGTTCTAAATGAAAGAACAAGATAACACCTCAGAAAAAAAAGCAATTGACCCAATTACAGAGTTTAAGGTAATTATCATAAAGATTCTCACTGAACTTGGGAGAAGAATGGATAGCCATAGTGAGAACTTCAACAAGGAATTAGAAAATATAAAAAACAACAAATCAGAACTGAAGAATAACTGAAATGAAAAATACACTAGAGGGAACCAATACTAGATAAGATGATGCAGCAGAACAGATCAGTTATCTAGAAGACAATGTAGTAAAAATCATTCAAGCATAACAAAAAGAATTAAGACAAATGGGGATGGTTTAAGGGACCTCTGAGACAACATCAAGCACAGTAGTCACATTATAGGGGTTTCGGAAGGAGAAGTGAAAGAAAACTTATTCAAAGAAATGACAGCTAAAAACTTTCATAACTTGAGGAAGGAAACAGACAGACAGGTCCAGGGAGCACAGAATCCCAAATAAGATGAACACAAAGAGCTCCATACCAAGTAAACTATAATTAAAATGACAAAAATAAAAATCTTAAAAGGAGCAAGAGAAAAACAACGAGTTATATACAAGGGAACGCAGATAAGAATATCAACTAACTTTTTAGCCCAAACTTCACAGGCCAGAAGGGACTGACATGATATATTCAAAATGTTAAAATGTGACCTCTTTCTATAGCTAAAAAAAATTTTTTTGTGCTCTAATGCACTTTCAATAAGACCACAGAAAAAAATCAAGTGTACTGTTTAATAAGTAAATATTGACAAATATGCTAAATAACCACCTTCCCAATCAAGACAGGGAACGTCTGTCACCTCTTTGAAGTCAATATTTAAACTCATCTCTTGTCCCAAGCAGCCACTTATTCATTTCTATCCCCATAAATTCAGTGTGACTCCTTTATATTTTCATGCAAATGGAATCAAAGAGTATGGATAGTTTCATATGACCTTCACTTAACCTAATGTCTGTAATGGTCATTAATAAATTTTAGTTCATTTATTTTGTTTTCTGAATGTATCATTTCAGTAAATGAACACAACTTGTTTATTCATTTACCTATTGATAGAAATTCCTTCTCCTCAGTTTGTGGTTATTACGAATAAAGATGCTATAAAAATTATGTATCCTTTTGTGGGTATATGTTTTAATTTGTCTTGAATAAATAATTAAGAATGAAACTGCTGGGTTGTAGAGAGCATATATAAGACCCCAAAATTAAGATACTTGCCAAAGTGGTTGCATCATTTTACAACCAATTCTGGTGGATACTTGTTATCATGGTTAAAGAACAAGCAGTCTTCATCTAACTTTATAGAATTTTTCTTAGAGTTTTTAAATTGGGAGACAACTTTTAATAATACTACAATTTATCTATAAGCATGGTATATATAGAAATTATTTACATCTTTCATTTCTCTCAGTAATGTTTTAAACTCTCTCTGGATTTCATTTCACAAAATAATTTATCAAGGCCCATTTTTGTCCAAGAATACTTATCTTATTGAATAAATCCTAAATCCACCTACGTTTGAGTTTGTCATTACTTATATTTCTATTTTATCCAGAATGATTCCTTGAGAAACTACAAAAATAACTCAAGGGATTTTATATGGCCTAGAAATCTGAGGAGGTCAAAGAAGAGGCATCACTTACACAGTAAACAGTCAACCATAAGTGTTAATAGTGGAAGGAAAGGCAAGGACAGACATTTAGGGGGTATCTCATCCTATTCTATATTTTGTGTAATTATTTTGATAATGACAGAGTCTAATTTATTAATTTGGGGTTTATATAGATTCCTCTCTAATCCTCATCTGGAAATAATAATAAATCAAATAATTAAGAAAGTATTTAATTGAAAGACGTAATAGAAGCATGGTTTGGCATTATATTCCCCAAATAATGCAAATCATACTGAATGCTCACTTTTGTTAATATTCCAACTCTTATATTTAATTTTAAACCTTTTCATGTCAGCAAAAGGCATGTGGAATTTTCACCTCAAGCATATCCCGCTGAATATTTTTAGTCAACAGAATTTAGCAGAATATAGGTCATTCATTTCAGTTGGGGGGGAAAAGAGAGGCATTGATCATTACCCAATTTGTACTTATATAATAAGCTATTCGTCCTAAGTGTGATAACAATTGACCATGTAGGATGCCTATAAGTGCATAGAGATTAGAGATTTAACTAGAATTTAACTATAATCAAAAAAAAGAGCTAAGTAATTTTACTGTAATTTAGTTGTCTTTTTTTCAATTTTTGATCCTTGTAATGCTCAGGATACATTATAATCACATATATATTTTTATAACAATGGTGTCCAAACTTTTTTGAACCCATCTTCTGATTTAAAAAAAAAATCACAATCCATCCAATTGTATATATGACATATATATACATATATATATACACACACACATACATATATATACACACACATGTACATATATATATATATTTGTGTTCATATATGTATGTATGTAAACCCACATATTCATTTTGGACACTATGATACATATATAAAAATAAAATTAAAATAGAAGAAAATAAATATGTAAGTTTAAGTTTCAACACTTTCTTTCCAAACCTCAATAGATTCTCTTGCACATACCTTGGTTTGAACATTACTGCCAGAGAGGATGATTGTTCTTACTAGATAAAAGTCAGCATGTAGAAAAGGGCCACTGGATTTAGCAAGCAAGCATCAGAATCACCCAGATAGCCTATCTTCCACCCTCAGCATTTCTGAAGCAGTAGCTCTGGGGTATGGCCTAAGATTTTGTATTTCTAATAAACGTTTGGGTGAGTCTGCTGCTACTGCTGTTGCTGCTTACAGGACTACTCATTTGGACCAAGAGGAAAGCTTATACTGAATATGGTTAAGTGATAACTTAGAGATAAAAGCACATGCTTTCCTATTCTTTTATTATAATAATGTAATTCTGTATTAAAATATACAGATATTAAATAACCAGTTTCTTTAAACCACCTAAAATAAATGGTGGGGGGGATTCCTCCCAACTGGAGTAATTCTTATCAAAAGGGTAAACTTGAGGCCAAATTAATACACAAATAAAGCAAATCAAGAATGATGTCTGTTAGTAACTTTATTATAAAGAGATAAGAGAGAACTAGTAGGTGGCTGAGTTGCTCCTCTCCCTTCAGTATCTGTTTAGTGTTTTACAAAATCTGTAGCAATAATTACCCTGAGTGCATCCTTTCCCATGCCTCATCCAATTTTTAGGTAGTTTCTTACAGGTAAAAACAACAGGTAATATTTATTTTATTTTAAAAGATCACATAGTTAATAAGTGGCTGGATAAGGACTTGAAGCCAGGTAATGTGGTGACAGAATCTGTACACTCATCTACTCACATAGACTGTTTCCTAGGTTTTAGTGAAAAGGGATTCTAGGTTTGGCCTACTGAAACACTTTCAGGGACCATACTGCCCTCTTTCTTAAAGCTTTGTGTTTCTGCCATCTCTGTCAGTCTTCAAGTCTCCCAGCTTTATGTCATTATCTCATTCTATTACTAGTGCTAGAGTTGCACTTTATGTAAACCAGAAGCGAGAGTAAAGGAAAGAAATGATTCCTTTGGCTTTCTAAAGAAATAATATTTGTAGAAGACTCTGGACAGGCCACTCAGCACGACCTTCCTCTAGAAGACATGAATGCTAGCGTCATTGTTCTGAGGTGCTAAGGCCAGAGAACTCAAAGGTGCTGACTCACATAAGTGTCTTCCCAGCTCAGTACTGAGGGAGGGCCATGGTGATCCAACACAAATGACTTGGGGCCAGTGGGAAGGGGTAGTTTTGTCATGGTATTTTAAAAACTATTATTATTCACATTTTAATATAAATAAATGTAGTCTGAAAGTCAGTCTTGCCCTGTAGCCCCAGAAAAGCATTAGGCATATAGTTAACTATCCTCAACAGGTCAGAGACAAACACATAAAAACCTCAAAAATGCTAATTACTGTTTGCTCTATCCAACTGAGGCTACTACTCAGATCTACAGGGACTTAAAGTCAACCTCACATTTTCTTGCTAATACAGGTTTCACAGAAGACTGGAAAACACATGCACACATGCACTCATGCACCTAGGCCAGCTCACCTGAAAAACAATAAAATTCTTTCGGACATAGTACAGCATTTAAAGAGGTTTCTGAAGTTCTAAATTAATTGTCGTCACAATTTGACATATCATTGTCAAAGTACAGTGGTTATAGCCTATGTTTATAAAAATTATAAAAACAAACACAATGCAAATCCACCAAATGAATTGCCTAAGCATCTGGCCACCTGGTACAATCTGAGGTAGATAAAAGTCATTTTTATCATTCTCATTCTTTCACCCTAGAAGAATTCACCGGACTTTCTACCCAAGTGTGTGGCATTTGATAACTCAAGGTCAAGACACTGACTTACAATAAAAGTTGGTGGTAATTGTAACTACTCTGCCAAATTACACATTAACTCATTAGCAACTGAGGTAAAAAAATAACAAGCTTTAGAAATATTAAAGTGTGGGGTTCAAATCTTTTGTCACTTTCTAGCTATATGATTAGGTAAAGCAATTAAGCTTTCTAACTCACTTGAAAGTGGGAATAACAGTAGCAGCCTTGCAAGCTTTCTGTGAGGATGAAAGAATTACAGAGGGTCTGCGGTAGTAAGTTGGTCGTGAGAGATGTACAGATAAATTTAGAAACTTCCCACTTGTCTATAGACTATTTGAAGGCAGACAACACTACTGCAGTGAAAAAAGTTTGAGGGATAAAACTGAAACTCAGAATTTCTTATTAAAGCAAGCTTTTCATTGTTTGTTACAGTTCCTGATCTAACAATGCGATTTATTTTGGTTCCAGTTAGGCTTTCTAATTCAAGAAACTGATTAGAATGCAAATCTCTGTCTACCTCTGATTTCACCAGACTTGATGTCTAGAGGGTAATACAGAGTTTCCAAGAATATTATTTAGTGGTTTACTTCTGATATTCAAAACCCCTTTTTGTCCTTAAGCTTCATATCAAGCAGACCAAATCTTTTTATTGTTTGTATTTTCAGTGAATTTTAACAGTGATTGCATTTATAAACTTAACACTGTCAATGTTTTAAACATTCATAAATTTAATATATTTCATTTCCTGTTTAACTACTTTGGCTAACATAAAATGAAATCCACCCTTATGCTTTTAATAACACCAGCAGAATTAAAACTATAAATATGATTATTCTTAAATTATTTTAAGCTTCCTAATACAATACATAGTCTTGGTAAATTTCAAGTCTGACGAAATTACTCAACGACATATTTTAAATTAGAATAACAAGTTTAATTTTTTTTTACTTGAAAAAGGCAAATCCTTTTGAATATTACAACTAGCTAAAATACTAACTTTGGACAAAGTCTTTCTTAGCACAAAAATCTTAATGCTATAGATATGAGTCTATTAATAATTTGTACATTTAATCCTACATCTTCCTTAAAGATGTTAAGCGAACAATTACATGCATTTCCTCAGAAGGTTAAAGAGGTCATTTAAGGACCAGAAATACAGGTCAGATACATAAAGGTCTGGAGCTACAAATATCCAGGGTGATTTTTTTCTCACAATCCCAACTGTCAGGTTGACTTCCATTTTTAGGCACTTTATCTCAGAGTCCTTAAATTGAAGAAGGAGGGTGGTAACATAACCCGTTTTTGAATGCTTGAGTCACATCCTTACCTCATTCTGCCATCTTGTTAGATAACTCTGCAAACTTCCATCTAGGCTGTTAAATTACTCAATTGATTTTTTTTGTTTATTTTCCTCTAATTTTATAAATGTAACAGATTCAGAGGAATTAGTCATTCTTTTCAAATTGACTTTATCACTTAGTGTGGAGACTTTTCAAATTTTAAAATGATAGTTACAGGAACTCTGCACACCACTGTGACTCTTTCCTCCTGTACAACGCCAAGCTCATTATCCTGCTAAGACTAAAGGAAGAAAAAATTCAGCTGAAGTACAATCCCAAAAGCACATACACAAAAAAATCATATCAGATTAAACAAAAGAAGAAGAGACATGGACCCAGAGATGCCATGTTGAAAAGCAATATGGGGTGCCCTTCACACCAGGGGCTGGAGTCTTGAGTGTGTAAGGTACAGTTCTGGGCACTGATGACACAGTAATAACAAGAAAGACAAGGTCCCTGCTCTCCTGGGGTTTTTGTTCAAGTGGAAGAAAAAGCCAATAAATGAGTGATGAAGTAGCAAAATCAGATCATTAGAGTTCTCAAGGAGCACCATAAAGGAAATAAAGTAGAAGAGCATAACAGAGAGTAACAGTGGATGCCTATGGAGAAATTATTTTGAAAGTGGTGACCAATAAAGTCTAAGGGGGTGACACTTGAACTGGAGGATGACAAAGGGTAGCTCTGTGAAAAACTGGGGAATAGCTTTGAAGGCAGTAGGTACACAAAGGGAAACATTCAGCATTACTGCCATGTTTCAGGAAAGAGAAGATCAGTATGGCTGGAGAGAAACTAGCAATGGAAGATGTGATGTGAGCTGAGGATGACCAGAGTCTGGGACAGATCATGCAGGATTAAGAGGCCCTAGTATAGCCAGGGTAAGAAGTTTGAAATGTATTAGAAGGTTATTAAGAGTTTGCATCAAGTATGATTTGATTTAAGTTTTTAAGATTCCTCTGGCTATGATGTAAAGCCTAAATATCAGGGAAACAAGAGAGCCCAGGTGAGAGACAGTGATGTCGTAGTCTAAATTTGGGTCAGGGAAGTTGGAGGAAATGGACAGTTTTAAGATGTTCTTTGGAAGCAAAACTTCCAGAATGGTTTGGATGCTGGGAGATGGTAAAAAGTGGTAAGTTAAGAATGACTGATGGTTTTGGGATTGGGTGGGTAAGTAGATGTTGGTTCCACTTGCCAAGACGGAAAAGATTAAGGAAAAAACAGATAGGTGGGGAAAGGGTAGGCAATCTGTGATGCAAGAGAAAGAGAGGGCAACTATGCTCTTAACGTGAGAGGAGATGGAGGCCAGAATAAAGGAAAGGTAGGGCCAGGGGAGAGACTAGCTTTGGATAAAAGGAGAAACTATGGTATATAATCAAAGGAGAGACAAAGAAAATGGGTACACAGAAGTTAAGTTTTAGATTTTGCGTTGGAAAAATAAAGCCACTTAGGTCAATTATTGTTGATAATAATCGAAAGAAGGAATAATACAGTTTCTACGTTACTTTTACTACTTTTTAAAAAATTACTACATTTTCTAACAAAGTCCTTTATCAGAGGAAATTGTAGATAAAAGTAACTTAAGCCTGCCTCTATAAGGTAATTTCCAGATGTGAAAACACAGACAAACTTCATCACTTAATACAACAGTTTTCCTTGGGCAATCAAAAGGCTCTATTTTCCCTTTCTACTATATTTTGTTATACATTTACTATAGGTAACAGAGCAT
Organism: Catagonus wagneri; assembly: GCA_004024745.2. Classification (NCBI taxonomy): domain Eukaryota; kingdom Metazoa; phylum Chordata; class Mammalia; order Artiodactyla; family Tayassuidae; genus Catagonus; species Catagonus wagneri. The sequence goes on along the minus strand of PVHT021183518.1, from coordinate 19,066,820 downwards.
ACAATGAGGAGATTAATTTGTTCTGAGGCTGTGAAGCTAATAGTACAAAGACAAACGGTGTTTTGTATAATATGCAATTATTTACAATTTGGGGGCTACCCATTGGCATATTAGAGAGTGAACTTGCAAACTAAAATCAATACAAATAATAATTGCTTCTCCTGAGAGAAGTCCAGGAGGCCTTAAATGGAAAGACAAGGCAAACAAAATGTCAAAACCCCTTTGGGGAAATCTGTATTTTTTTTTCTCTACATCAAGCTGTTTGAAATTACCTTTATTTAGATGGTGTTAGGTGAGTAAGGAAAAAACAGAAAATGCTCACACAGACATTCACCTGACTGTGAAGCACTTATTGTGACAGGCCAATAGCAGACCAAAGTCTTCCAGGGCAGGTTCAGGATCCTCAAATGGCCATGGGTTAGCACAATGCATCTGAAAGTACATACTTTAAGCAAATATGAGAACAGTATCACATTTATATGAATTTCTCTTTTTCAATATTTTATAAGCCACATTGATTATAGTTAACTGTAAATACATGGAGAAACAGACACACTCAAGGAATATTCAACAGATGAAGTCAAAGGAAGGGGGTAAAAGAGTAGAAGGAGTCAGAGATTACTTTCAGGCTTGGATGCCCAGATGGGTTTTGTCTCTAGTAAATGATGTTGAAAACATAAGATGAAGATAAGGTTTGAAAGAAGGTTGACTACTTCTATGTTATACACTAAGCTTGAGGTACATGTATGGAGTGATCATTCATTGTGGTTTTCCTGAACTGTGCTGATTTCCACCCAGTGTCCTAGCTTACTTAGTAACCTATTTCCCCTCAAAAATCTCTCGTTTTGGGCAATAAATTATAGGTCATTCTGAACCTATAAAACTTACAGGCAAAGATGTCTTTCAGATGGTTATGTATGAGTCAAAATATAAATCTGAAGAGAACACATGAGTTAAGGGAGATCTGACTATTTGTCATATTTGAAACTGTGAGTATGGATGATATTACCCAGAAAGAGTATATTCTCAGCATTATTAAAGATGGCATCCTTGTTGACAGTTTAACACTTTTGTGACAGGTGGGAAGGGAAGTTCCAACATACATAATCAGAGAAGCATAAAAAAGTTCAAGAAAACAACACCCAAAAGTCCTTCCTGAATATGACAAATACAGAATTGTTAAAAGTGGCAAGAGTCATTTAAGTAGAGAGTTTAAATTGAAAGCCAGACTGTAGTGGGTTGAGAAGTAAAGGGAAGCTGCAAAAATACACTTTTGAAATATTTCTATAGGGAGGAGACTGGATGAAAGTTAAAGTGGTATATATAGCCAAAAGAGTATGAGGTCTATACTTCGTTTCAGAATCACAGAAACTTGATAATGTTTATAAACTAGAGATAAGGGTTCAGAAGACAAAGAGGAAGGGAGGAGAAGGAGAGAGAGGAGGAGCAAAAGGCAGAAGGGGAGCAAGAAAAAGGGAGAAAAGAGGGAAAAAGAAACACAAAACATACAGGAAAGAGAAATGGATTACCAACAGTGCAAATATATAGAAAATAAGGAAATGAAAGAAACTGAAGTGGAAGAATTGGGCCTGAACTGAGTGTTGGGTACAGCATCCATGGTACTGCCTGGGGCTGTCAGTTTACACTTAAACCATCATAAACAGAAGGTGATTCTCAAAGATAGAAGAAATCAGTGGTTGAAGTGTGGAAGGTTTGTCACTCAGGGGACACTATCGGAAGATACTGGAAAAACTCATAAAGAGGCAGGCTTATGCCGATGCCAGGTAGGCACTTGTTCCACATCAATAGGATTTTTTCCAAGGCTCAAGAAGGTAGAAGGCTTATGGAGTAACCACCATGGTACAATGGGTTAAGAATCTGACTGTGGAGGCTTTGGTTGATGCAGAGGCCCGGGTTCGATCCCTGGCCTGGTTCTGGGGGATAAAGAAGCCAATGTTGCTGCAGCTCAGTGTAGATCACAGCTGCAGCTCAGATTTAGTCTCTGGCCCGGGGACTTCAAAATGCCACAGGTACAACCATTTACAAAAGAGAGAGAGAGAAAAATAAGGTTTAAACTATAGACCAAATACTGACTTCATTTTTTCACATAGGCAGAGATAGAGTGGAAAAGCTAAACTCAACATACTTTGTTTTTTTTTTTCTTAATGGATTTTATTTCAATTGTAGGTGTACATAAATCATCACAAGTCAGTTTTATACATTTTGTATCCCAAACCCCCAGTGCATCCCCCCACCCCCCAGATTGTCTTATTTGAAAAACCAAGGTTTTCCAAAGTCTGTGAGTCATTGTCTGTTCCGTAAAAAGGTTCATTGTGTCTTTTTAGTTTCCACATGTAAGCGGTAGCATTGGGTGCTGCTGTCTAATTGTCTGACTGGTTTCACTTCGCATGATAATTTCTAAGTCCATCCATGTTGCTATAAATGTTGGTAATTCGTTCCTTTTAATGGCTGAGTAATATTCCATTGTGTGTATGGACCAGATCTTCCCTCTCCACTCTTCTGTCGATGGGCATTTAGGTTGTTTCCATGACCTGGCTATTGCATAGAGTGCTGCAATGAACACCGGAGTACATGTGTCTTTTCGAGTCAGGGTTTCTGCTGGATAGATGCCCAGGAGTGGGATTGCTGGATCAAATGGTAATTCTATTTTGAGTTTTCTGAGGAATCTCCATACTGTCTTCCACAGTGGCTGCACCAATTTGCATTCCCACCAGCAGTGTAATAGGGTTCCTTTTTCTCCACACCCTCTCCAGCACTTATTGTTTGTAGTCTTTTTGATGATGGCCATTCTGGCAGGTGTAAGGTGGTACCTCATAGTGGTTTTGATTTGCATTTCTCTAATGAGGAGCGATGTTGAACATCTTTTCATGTGTTTATTTGCCATCTGCATGTCTTCTTTGGAGAACTGTCTGCCTAGATCCTCTGCCCATTTTTGGATGGGGTTGTTTGTTTCTTTGGTGTTGAGCTGT